>BEWF01000146.1:0-108301 GCA_002583695.1 Pleurotus salmoneostramineus
ACGCGAATTTCCGAGGTATCATCGGACGCGTCGTCGTCGGTGTGGCTCTTGGAAAAGTGGTCGACACTCTTGAGAATATGCAATGATGAGGAAGCCTTCGCGAATGTCGCAGACAGCAGCGACGCGTCTTGATCGCTGCCTGCCGCCATCGTGGAAGAACTTCAAGCTTCAAAGTTCAAGTTTGGGTTGTGCTAGTCTGAGTCACCACCACATGACTGTGTGACACACGCGTGTTGCCATAAAACCGTGACACCACCACCACGGTCCACCACCCATCATCATCATGGTTGGCGATCGAACTCCGTTTCGATTCAACTTTTACCTCGTAAAAGCTCTGCAATCAGGATATCTAGATGTCATACAGAATTCGTCTATCATCACCCAGTATACATGGGAGCAGGATACACCAAAGTTCGTCGACATCGGTATGATTTCAGATGAAATACTTGGCGATGACCGTAAGGAATATAAAGTGCTTTCTCCTTACTTGGTATGTCATTCATTTCTCTATAAAATGGTGTACTCAACTTCTCTAGCCGATGAACGACACATCGTTCGACCTGCAGTTTCTAAAGGCGACGAAGATTGACACTTTGGACAAGCAATATAAGGCTGTCGCAACCAGCACCACCCTCAGCGAAGCGTTCCCCAATGTAACGAAGCCGCCGCGGTTGCCATGGAAGATCATGATATTGGTCAAAGGTATACACCTCGTTCATAACCATGCGTCGCTTCTGTTAAATCCACCTCAACTCTACTCATCCACTCATAGCGGCTCGAGAAGCAGAAGAGGCCGAGGAGGAAGGAGAAGGAGTCTCGAGGCCTCTATGTAGGCACTCTCGAAAATACGACATACGAGTACAACCCCTTTTTCGTCCACGCAACGAGTGGACAAGCATTTTGGCCTTCCAGTCCGATTACAGCCGCGGACGACACTCTGCGCGCATTCAACGCAGCGATCATTGGTCGTCGCATCAGTATTTTAAAGCCCCTTATCGCTGCTGCCCAGATTTTCATTGTGAGTGACCCAACGTTCTTCTCTTCACATACATCCTCCGATGAAGATGCGTATTAGCTTCCCGAAGACAATGCGCCAGCTTACGACAGCAGTCCTGACGCATTGTCCAAGGTGCCTTGGGCGACCCAGTCCCCTTCTTTCAAGCCATGGCCTCCGGCAATGCCCTTCTCATCAATGTCAAAGGAGATGACCAACAAAGAAAAGACATATATTCTTGTAATATGTAGTTCGTGTTCTTGTACCCTCTTGGCCCAAGTTCCCCGACTAACTTTCATTCTTAGCATTCGTTGACGACGAGCGTCCCCGAACTCTTGCACCTATTGTCGAAGAGTCGAATATTCGGCGTGGCTCGCCGCAGCAGAATCCCCGTAAGCCCGGCTGATATCCCTGATCTATCCCCAGTCTCATCTGCTTCAGCATCGAACGCGCCGTCAGTTCGCAAATCTTTGGATTCTCCCTCGAAATCTGCTCAGAATGAGAACCTGGTCAAAACCCAGCGTCCGAATGGGCTTACCGCTCTCTACGACGGTCGCCCTGAAGAGCTGACTGGGCCAGGTATCGGAATATTCCACTCGGTCTTTAGGAAATTCCAGATTCAATTCTCGAATATTCCAACCCCCGAGAGCCGGACCATCCCTACGAAGCTCTTGAAGGCAGCCTCTGGCTTCATCAATCGAAGTGCCAGATACTATGATGACGAGGCCACACGCCAGTTACAGCTTAAACCACATTTTGAAACCCTTCTCCCCTTCAGCACTTTTAGCGAAACCACATTTCAGTATGGCTCCTTGACGTTCAAACCTGATGGAAATCGTTATGTTTTCGAACTCACATGAAGTGGGATCGGGAAACGCCGACTCTGCAATACAAGCCGTGAGAAGCTATGTTTCCTTCGTATTTGGTCTCCTCAGTCTCCTCGTAGAGTTGAAGAATGGAGTGGGATTAGGAAACGCTGACCCATTAGAACAAGCCGCGAGAGGCTATATCATATTTGCCACATCAGCGCAGGTATGTCTGCCGTTCAAGTAGTCTGCTTCGACTTTCTTATCTATCTACTGTACAGCTTGAACCCCTCCGCCAAAGAAGCTGCCTTCCAATGTTTTTGCTCGGAATTTCAGGACCAACCATCACGATTTCGGGAGCCATATACGTACACGGTGTCGTGACCGAGCGTCTCACCGAAACTATATCACTGGTCCCATTTACCTCGGTTGGGGCAATCGCTCACACCTCCGAACGCCAGGCACTTGTCTATCGAATTGCACACTTGTTCATGACTCTGGATGAATGTCTCAAGGACCTAGATCAGTACTATGCGACTCTTGAGCCTTCTCCCAAGCACGTGCTTCACCCTGCCCCCCACTTCGACAAATTCGTCGGCGCTGATGGTGCAACCTACCGACTTTCCTATCAATCCGGATTCTTTAAACCTCGTTCTGACCGCGCCGTTTTCATCGCCTCTCTCACCGCGCCGGGGAAGAAACCTCGTGAATGTGTTGTCAAGTTCACGACATCCTATAACGAAGCTGCTCATCGACTTATGCACACATCTGGGGTGGCCCCAGAGCTCATTTACTGCAAATATGAGCCGTCCGTCGGCAAGATTTGCGTTGTTTCCCAGTATATCTTGCATCAACCAAAAATTCTACCGACCGATGAAGCTATATCCAAGCTGGAGGCCGGTATGGAGGAGCTACACGCTGCTGGATACGTCTTTGGTGATCTACGTGATGCGAATATTTTGGTGGATGAACATGGGCGAGCGTTTCTAATTGATTTCGATTGGTGTGACAGACCTGGCAGCGCTTTTTATCCTCTTGATCTCAACACCGAGGGTGTCACCTGGCCAACTTCGGTGGACAAAGGCATTGCGATCCACAATCAACATGACGCAGATATGTTGAGGACTTATATAGAATCTGTCCAACGTCGGCGTAGTGAAATGAGCTCCGGACAAGTGGCTACTTAGTCGAGTCGGGCATTATATTCTGTAGTTTGTTCGTCACCTCTCCAATGACATTCAGCCTGGATACTGAGTGAGGTCCTCTTCCGTCGAAGTCCTGCGGGGAATGTAACGGCTCGGACCCTTGTCCATGTCTCCGGTCAGACTCACCAGGTTGTATCGTCAACTTCTCACTCGAGCCTTTGCCAGATTTTGATTTACGACTTCAAGACATCATTAGAGGTTTCTATTCTCCGTACAAGATGATGGGGGAAAGTGAGAATACAAGTACTTATACATACTTCGAGCCATACAGGGCAGCCGACTCGAAGAAAGGAAGGCGTCGAATGTCGTGGTTGCGTGGGCCATTGTTGATATTTTAATCCATGGGCCACTCTGTAATAAAATCATGTCAAGACGACGTGGTGAACAAGGATTAGACAGACACACGATTCTTGGAGAACGGTGCAAGACTAGGTAGATAGCAGAAATAGACGGCGCTAAGCTGATCTACCAGCTTCGGGGGTACAGAGATCTTGAGAGACCACTTGGGGGTAACAATGATGAGTACGATGGCCGTCGAGGGATACTTCTCTATCAACTGAAGTAATTGAGTCTGTTCGACGTCATGGACTGGGGATAAGGTAGTTTGGAATACATAAAGAGTTTTAGCAGTGAGTCGTATATCGTGAGACAGAAGATAGTCAGACTGGGTCTCCATGAAACAGATAGCTTCAGTCGTCCGGATCAATGACTGGTCTTCAGCTACGAGCCAATTGGCGTTTAGAATGTGTACGATTGGAGGCGAGGGTTTGTGCGGGTCTGGAATGGAAGGGGGAGATGTAACCAACGAATATTCGGGTTTTACGGGAGATACATAGGTTTTGCTCGTGGGGTCGATGTCTTGCTTTCGCAGCTTCCATAACGGCCAGGTAGTTTGGGTCCAGAGGAGTTCCCGGAGATAACCAATCACCATGGTGATGGTCAATGGACTGGGTCGTCCAACGTTAGCGCAAAAGCGCAGAAAAGGTTGTTCATATTCGCTTCCAAGTTTGAAGAGTATTCGGGAGATAATTTGTGCTATGAATAATGTGGAGATCGTTTGGCACGTTTGATAACGAGTGTTTCCGGGGACGGCCAAGATTATGAACTTGGTGAATTCGGTGCTCCTAAGATACTGATAAATGTTGCCCTTGAAGGACTCTGATAGCGGAAGGTGCTGGTTCAATAGGGATAGTTGGCAGGATGAAAAATTAAGACTTTTCTTGTTGAGCGCAACGGAAGGCCCGAAGTCGTCGAACGTATTCGCTGCATTATCGGCGGAAACCCCTCGAAACGTCGCACTTTGAAAGGCGTGGTGAGTAGACAAATGAGTAGGACAAAGGGAGCCATACCAAGCGATAGTTTCCTTGCGATTAGGAGGTATCATTGTCCATGTTACAGCCCCTGAAGACCTCTCGGTCCAATCGAGATATCTAGAGAAATACGGCGCGGCCTGGACGATGAAAACGCCGCCGATGCAGCATGTCCATGGAGTGCAATCTTCAAGGATGGGGTCCAAGAACCAAAACATGTTTTTAACCAACGGGAAGATAGTCGTATACTGAATTGAGGTAACACGGAGAACACCGCCGTCATAAACGAGGTTGACTGTGTCCGAATCAGTCTGGTAGAAGAAGGGAATGCGATTTGCCATCAAGATGATAGCAAGATAAAGTAACAGAGAGCTTTTCCCTGAAACTAACATTGAACTCCATGACGATGCACGCACGGGAGTGTTGACTTACCTATTGCAGGGGAACCTATGACGAGGACCCCGGTGAGATCTGGTAGGGGTCCGTTTAAGGCTTGACGCTGGCTTGCAGTGAGGGCAAAAGAGGGCGGTTTGTCCAGAGAGAACTGAGCTGGCGGGGGAGGCAGGTAATTTCTGTCAGTCCGCAAAGCGAAGATATCGTCCCGGCCCGAAATATGTTCTGATCTGAACAGGAACTTGACTGGACCGCTTGGTCTGACGAACGGTATGTCTGGCAGCGACAGCGTGTAGTAGCCATTATGCTGACCCAGGACCGGCTCAACACCCCATTGTGCTCGAAAGGCTGGCGTCGTGGGGAGCTCGGCCGTCGGAAAATGTGTTTTGATGTGCGATGTCAAAGGAGAAGCCATATTGGAAAAGGGGTCGAAGGTTGCGGGTCATGTGGTACGACTGTGACATGGACGCACATGATTCTGTGACGTACGCGTCGGGACGTGATTGTGACCTGCCACAGGTAACCTCAGGAGTCCAACCATGTCAACCTCTTCTCCTCATCGCGCGTCGGTAACACGCCGTCGCCGTGCAGAAGGTGATGATGGGTCGACTCCCAAGAAACGGCGCAAGTATGCATCAACAGTGACGCCTGAAACACAGCGCGCCGCCCAACTCGCCCTAATCTCCGCCATGCTGGACCAGTACCATTATATATGTGGTGAAAGTCGTGTCAGTGATGAGATGTCGTCTATCCAGTTCAGTCATGCCATAGCCAAATCAGTTGATGATCTAACGGTATGCACCCGTCTTTTACTTGTTTACACCCAACTAATGCGATGTCTACCCTTTAGCTCACAAAGCTCGAGTGGGCTTGGAACATGAAATACTATACCCTGAACTTGGACAGTAGTAAGACCCTACAACCGTGTGTGTTCCGGCCCCTCTATTCGCATTGATTCCTTACTCAATTCTGAATATCTCCAGTGACAAACCCCCTTCATTCCTTTCTTGACAAAGGAACCGACAGCTGGTTCTGGCTACCAGTTGATTCAAAGTTGATGAGTCGACTGCACGCTATCTACATCGTCACTCCGGCTTCACCCCCGCGTCGCATCCCAAAAGCCGAATACAAGTCTAAGAGGACTTTCAATTATGATCTTATAGCCCTCAAAGGCACGGAATATGCTTGGGACATACAACAGTACTTGGACTCGCACAAATTGGTCGACATCCAGTCCCATATGCACGGATATCCCTTTTCCAAACTCCCGACATACCGATTGCACCTTTATCCTCACTTCGCTATCTTCAATGCTGGGCAAAAATTGGACCGCTTCTTCTCAGACAATCCTTCCCCTTCCACGGAAGAAATTATCGCCAAGTTTCCTTTCTTAAACGCATTCCAATCCAGAGCGTTTTTCATGCGACGATGCCTGGCTTTGTATAGATCCTGGATGTCCGTTTCTCCTCCTCCCTCCTTTACGGCTTCCCGCGATTCACAGGTCCCATCCTTTCCTGTCCAACCACGTCCCTCACGCACTGATCCGACTCAAAATACACGAAGCACCGGCAGCAGCGGTGCCGCCAGCATTTCAGCATGCAGCCTGGATAGCCTGGCCAGCGGTAGCGTCGAGGAGGATTTGAGGGTAACCGATCTCGAAGAACCTTCTCACCGTGTCACTGCATGGGCCGACGATGTATACCAAGCGCTCTTGCTTGACGACGAAGAGCCTGTCACTCTGGCAAACGCAGCGCCACCAGGAGCAGGTAGATCTGGATCTGACGGCAGTCCGACCCCCAAATCTTCAGAGCCTGCCCACAATCCTGTTCGACGCCCACTCTTCTTGCGTTGATGCTACCATTGGTCGCATGAAGTTTCTGATCGCACTACATTGACGGGCTCCGGTCTCGTGTACAGGTTCTGAGCAAGATTTATATCCTTATAGATTGAATACATTTCCATTAATACTGCTGCTACTTGCGAGGAAACGTTCGCTCTACAACGTAACACGGCACTGCATCGCCATCGTTATTGAAGACCTGCATGGCGAATCGGTCTGGGGTACCATCTACGCTTGATCCTGTTGATACAGTCGTCGCCATCCGCTGAGAGTTCCCGTGAGGGACGCGAACGGTGATTTGGTTTCCATTGACTGAATACACATGGACTTCGGGCGGAGGAGATAGTAAAGTCGATGGAGTTGGAGTTGAGAGAGGGTCGGGAGGACGGGGAGTAGGTGTTCGTTTGCTGATGTTGTCTCTGTATTGGTGTAGTCGGGAGGGTTCACTGTGGTTCTGCCCGTGGGTGACGGCGTTGGGATCAATGAAGGAAATGGGTTCTTCGGTACGACGGGTATCTTGATATGAATATGTCGTCCTTGAGCTAGGATTGGGTGACGAAGAGCGCGTTGACGGCGGTAGGGAGGGATACCCATCGTATGCCTTATTTACGCGGCGAGGATTCCGTCGAACTGGTGGATTAGATAAAGCTACCTGTAAGACTTCTATGAGATTGTGGCTCCGGACAAGTAAACAAGATGACGAGGGGTTGAAAAATTGCTTGAGACTGTTGATGATGACACCCAGGAAACTTCCAGTCGTCTTTCCATCGTCGCCGCCAGTAGCATTAGTTGCGAGATTTGTTAGTTCCCGCGCCATTTACAACACCATCGCCAGGACCCTTCTGCATGAGGGCTTGGGTAGACGATGGACCATCTGGTTCGTCCTGTCTCAGGGTTCCTTTCTAGGATGTATCTCAGAAGGGGAACTACAGAAACGCGTGAAGACGAGTCTTTCACCTTCGGTCGTTTGAGCTTGAGCAGGGGACGACATGTCAAACTGAGCAAGTCCAGGCAGTACCTCTTGGATAATACATGTCAGCGAGCCGTTGAGAGTGTTACATTAAGAATGACGCACATTTAGCATCCGTGCAGCCGTGGATCACCACTGCAGCGGTACTAAGGCACTTTGACGAGTGAAATTACGGCCCTTAGCATCATATCTCGATGTCTCTCAACGTAATTGGAGCAGCATCGTGGGTGAAAATGAGATTTAATCGTTCATGGTTCAGCAGAGTTCGAAGGGGCTTCTATAGTTTCTTCAAGCCAGCGATTCCGACGTGTTTTCGTAAGTAGAAATGATATGTTGCACAGAAACCCTAAAAGGCTACGCACAAAGTGAGCGATGGAATGGGCAGTTGATCGAAGAAGGGACAAAGAAGGTTACAGCAGTCACGATAGGCGCGTCGTCAACGTTGCGTCAATGTCGCTGACGATGGTCTTGACATATTTATCCTTCGCGTTTTGCTCCAGATATGCAAACTTAAGTTTTCTCAGAAACGCCTAGATCACAGCCAAGGTAAACCGTCATCGTCGCTGTGGCGGCTCTTGGAAAGTGGTCGACGCTCTTGAGAATATGCAAGGATGAGGAAACTTTTTCGAATGTCGTAGACAGCAGCGACGCGTCTTGGTCGCCGCCCGCCGCCATCGTGGAACAACTTCAAGTTTGGGCTGTGCGGCTGCCGGTCTGAGACTCTGAGTCACCACCACATGACTATGTGACGCACGCGTGCTGCCAACGTAAGCGTGACCACACCCACCACCACCACCACCACCACACCATGGTCGACGGTGAAACTCCGTTTTGCTTCAATTTTCTCCTCGTGAAGGCTCAGAAATCGGGATTTCTTCATGTCATACAAACTGAACAAATCACCACCAAGTATACATGGGAGCAGGATACGCCAGAGTTCGTCGACGTCGGAATGATCACAAATGAAATACTTGGCGATGACCGTAAAAAAATATATAGAGTGCTTTTTCCTTACTTTGTAAGTAACTTTCTCTCTCTAATTATGTAATGATTCTAATCAAATCCTCCAGCCGAAGAACGATAAATCGTTCGACCTGCAGTTTATAAAGCGGACGAAGATTGACACTTTGGACAAGCACTTCCAGGCCTTCGCAACCAGCACCACCCTCAGCGAAGTGTTCCCCAATGTCACGAAGCCGCCGCGGCTGCCTTGGAAGATCATGATATTGGTCAAAGATATCAAGCCGACTAGCGACAGCGACAGCGATGGACCAGAGGATCCATCAGACATCGTCAATTACACTCTACAGAGTGTGTCTCCTCTTTAGCTCAACCTTTGCTCCATTAACGTGTAGTTAGCTTTCCAGAAGTACCGCCGCCACGCCGCCACTCGCGCAAGCCCATCCGTCTCCGCCAAATCCACCAACTATATGGACATCCAGGCTTCCCATTTTCCTCTACTTGATGGTCGTTTTGCTGCAGACGGATCCAACACATGTGCCCCTCCCATTGAGCTGTACCACCCTGTATTTGCTAGCTTCAGGGCCCGATGTCAAGATGCTACATTGGTTCCACCGCCTCAGTTTCTTCTGGACGTTGCTAGTCTCTTTAGGGAACTATCTAAGATCTATGCAGGGGAGAGCCGCCGCGATAGTGGATCTCGCCAGAAACTCAGCAATGTCCTCAATACTCCTCTCGAAAAGGTTGCCAACTCAGATGGGTCCTCCGCAGACTATACCTCTCTTCAAGAGACACCCCTAGGCATCAGTGCCAGTCCGAGCTTTGTGGAACTCAGGGGTGGGCTTGGTCAAGGTGGGTCCGACCCTTCTGTGCAGGTAGTTCTCTCATACGAGAGGAGTGTTTCTTCACCTGAAGTACCTATCCATCTCCATCTTCTGCTCGCGTTGTTTACTAACTGAATTGCAGCGTACTGGTCTACTAGATGCATCGTCGTGTCCATCTTTCCTCATTGGTCTAGCTGGATCCTGGATCGTCATCCTCGGCGCCGTTTTCACCACAAGAGTCATTGCCCAACGGCTTACAGGCTATGAATGGTATGGTTTAAGTCGCGCCAACGACGATGATGCGGTACTCGCTGCGGCAAAACAGCTTTACGCTCTGCGTCTCTGCATTGCTGATCTCCGCGAGGACTACAAGAAGCTCTCCGAGCGTGTTGTCGAGGATGGAGTTCTCCATCCCCGCTTTTTCCCGTCTATAACTTCCTACATTGCTTTAGATGGAAGCCCAGTCCAATTTACCTACATCAAGCCTTTGGAAATCGATCCCAGCTGTGTTGTTTTCCTGGCCAAACGCACTGATACTCGCGAAGATATCGTCGTCAAGTTCACACCTCGCTACTGCGCTGACGCCCACACCTGGATGGCCGACGCTGGATACGCTCCTCGACTTGAAGCTTGCCATCTTCTAGGCGAGGGCTATGGAAAGCTCAAGATTGTTGTTATGGAATATGTACCAGGCGAGACATTCTTGCAACTCTACGGGGAGAAAGGCACCATCCCGCCGAGCGTCCGTGAGGCTGTTGATACAGCGCGGGCCCATCTTCGCCGGGGACGGTTCGTTCTACCAGACATGCGCCGACCGAACTTAATGTGGAACGACGGAAGCGAGGAACATCCTTTGAAGATCATCGACTTTGACTGGGCCTGCAAGGAGGGGGAAGATGCTAGATACCCTTTCCATCTATCGACGGCGGTTACAATGAAGGCGAAGGCCAAGGAATACGACCTGATTACCCTACGGCATGAGGACAATATGTACAAGCAACTCTGATGTTGTGCTTGCGTAGTATCATTTTCTTTTACTGTCTTTGCTATTTTGCTTTTGCCAATTGCTATACTCGCTCTCGTTCATATTCGCACATGTGTATAACTCTCCTTTCGTGCTACGGACCATCTCCGGGACACTGTCAACCCCTGACCCCAACTTGATAACCGGCTCCCAGAGTCCCAAGAGACGGCACCTCTGCATGAAGTCACGTCCAAAATAAAGCACGCGGTTCGACTCGCCCAAATTTCCGCCATGCTGAACCAGAACCATGAATATCCCTACCAGTATCATTATATATGTGGTGACAATCGTGTCGGTGATACGTTGAACGCTGATCGAAGAAGGTTCAAAGAAGGTTGCCAGATCATTTGATCAGAAAACGTAGTAGTTCCCACAGTCACAAATAAGTTCTCACACTCAGTGTCGCAGTGGCGTCAACAATGATCAGGGTCCGAGTACGAACGTTCAAGTCCTCTCACTCGGGCTACCAAAGTTGTGCTGACAGCAGACTGGCTTCCCGGTCTATCCAAGCAAGGCTATATACTACTAAGTAGTAAATACTCAGGCGAACCCCGTAGTCTTCATTTTTTCGCACTCTATAACTTTCCACTGACTGAGGTCTCAGGTCGCTTCAAGTGGACACTAAACCCAGGATAACTGTACCCGTCGGTTGAGGCGACCTCCTTACGTTTGCCAGACAAACGCGTATAACCTATACGCCGCTCCGCTACTCACGCATGAACATTCGTGAGATGCCGTACCCTAGTCATGGTACTTACTAAGTACTCTGCCTATACTGCTCAAACTCGGATCATACAATGTGTTCTATACGCAAATTTACGCTTACTCCAGCCGTGCTGCGCGCGTCGGCCGACTGGCCTCATCCCAGTTAGTCGTATCATCCTATCACATCCTTGATGCTGTTATCTGATATGAATAGTGAATAGGCGGTTTGACGCCATGTTGAACTTGTACTTCTTTCACCAGTGCCCCGACACATCGCGAGAGGAAGGGGGACGGGAAACTCACACCAACAGTACTCCCATACTCGGCACCGCAAAGTAAGCGTCTCACCTTCCAATACAAGTAGCCTTTGACCTTACGCGTAACCATCAAAATAGACACGCGTCGGGGTTAAGACATGGAACTTGCATCAAAGTTCCCAAGCCATTCGCCGCCCGCGCCCTTTTTGCGAAACAGACTTTGATCTACTGATGGGACTTATACCCTCGTGGAGTATATATCCTATAATCATTCCGCCCTCATAGGCCGCCAACATTCACCTATGACCCTACCGCCGTGTAAACCAAGTGATTTGTCCCACTGTTAACCACGGTTGAGCCTCTTTCCGGTAGTATCTTCCCCTCTTGGCGTGCTATTTTTACTCACCACCGTTCCAAAGGAGCTCCCCTTTGCGTATTCAACGTCCTTTCAGTCATCTACTCTGTCATCGTGCTGATTCCATCCAATGACTGCGGTTAACGGCCATGAGGTGCCTTCTGCGTTTCTCTCACAACGGTCGAAAAAATGCGTAATGCTTGCCCCGTGTATGTTTCATGAAACAATGGTGCAATTGCTAATAACTCAGAAGAGACGTATAAAAGGCTGGTGAGTAGAGCGTAAATGCCTCATCAGCTTCCTACTGAGCTAAATTCGCCTTCAACCCCAACAGAACACAATGCGCTTCACTTCTCTCGTCGCTCTCGCCGTTGCACCTCTCACATTGGCTGCCAACTTCAACGTCAATGTTGGTCAAAGCAACACTTTTGCTTTCAACCCCACCTCCATCACTGGTGCCGTTGCTGGTGATACCATCACATTCACCTTCTTGACCAGGAACCGTACGTCACCCCGAGTTTCTTCGTCTTTTGCCGATTCATCGACTTACTGCTATCCACCTTGACAGACTCCGCGACGTCTACCACGTTCACCACTCCCTGCCCTCCCCCAGCCGGCGGAGTCGCTGGTAGTTTTGACACTGGCTTGTAAGTTCTTCGACGCGTTTTTCTTATTAAGACTCTAGGATTGACCTTTATGCTCTCATAGCTTCGATGCCACCACCGGCACCAAGACCACTGTCGTCACTTTGACGTCCGGCAACACCCAGTGGATTGCATGTAGGCAAGCGAACGGCGCCCATTGCAGATTGGGCATGACCTTCGCCATCAACCCTACCTCTTCTCAGACCTATGAGCAATTCTTGGACAACGCCATGCACTCGTAGATGATCTGTCACATCATGGTCCGGCCAGAGATGGCCAATAATTAGTACCTTTCTCCTGTGTTGCAAAGAAATTCAAATACGTTCGGGCTATGGTTTGGAAGTGCTAGGACTCGTTGGCGTCTCATAACCAATCAAATAAAGGTAAGATTCCTCACGGCATCGCGCCTTCCAATTCTTCGCTATCTTTAGGTTCACAATCACTTCCGTGTTTCGAATGTGTTCCCCTGAAAATCTCTGTCTTGATCCCACAATAGGCAGAGGCTAGGCTCGATTCCAGCCGTTCTGGATTCCGAGTGTTTCATTTTCCCCCTCCTCTTTGCCCACGCAAACGAGGAACTAGATACCAAGTACGCCTGGGATCGAGTCTAGGCAGAGGCTGTCGTAGGTGCAAAGTCGAACCAGCCAGATGCTGACGTTTCGCGATTCATTTGCCCACATACTCAACTTTCATACCTCTTGGGTAAACACCATGCGACGCATAGGCCATGGGCACTGCGGGGAATATACATGCGAAGTACTACGAGGCTAAGACAAGAGGCTATGATGTTGTCTTCGCCGCCGCTTCACCGGCTTCACGGAACGTCTGGAGAGCTTCCCAAGCTTTTCCAGATTTGATGCTCTCCAACGCAAGAGCTGTACCCTCTTTGAAGTCCTTCGCTACTCCAGCTACGACAAGCAACGCAGACGCGTTCATACAGACCCACTCAACAAGAGGGTTTAACTCGGCAGGAATGTCCCTTCCTGAAGTCAACAGTCGTTTGAATGTCTCAGCATTCTCTTCAGGACCACCTCCCGCCACGGTCGAGAGTGGATGTCTCTCAAGACCGAAGTCTTCCGGAGTGAGTGTTCTCTCAGTGACTTGACCGTCTTTTAGTTCCCAAGCCCATGTGGGTCCTGCACAACTGATTTCATCAAGACCTTCATATCCACACACAACGAACGCGCGTTCTACGCCACCGTCACGTAGGGATTGCGCGAATGTGGCACCAATTTCCTTCTCTGCTACGCCAAGGACCATACCACGGGGAGACGCCGGGTTAATCAAGGGACCCAAGACGTTGAACATCGTTCGGAAGGGCAAAGCTTTACGGTACGGTGCAATCGAGGCAAGGGCTGGATGGTAATGTGGGGCAAGGATAAAGGTAAATGGAACACGAGGTATTGGCATTGGGGTTCCCGGAGTTGGTGCTGTGAACAGACAACCAAGGGCTTGGAGGAGGTCTGCAGAACCGGATGATGAAGTGGATGCTCGACTTCCATGCTAGATAAGATATAAGATGAGATAAAACGAAATCAATGAAGAGATAAGATAAGGTATTTTATCGGCGTTGCGCACCTTGATGACTCGGGCACCCGCTCCGGCGGCGACAATGCCCGCTGTTGTGCTGACGTTGAAGAGATTGTACCCGTCACCACCGGTGCCGACGATGTCCACAACGAAATCCCCTTCCGTATCTTGTACTGCAGCCTTTAGAGCGCGATTACGAAGGACCTGCGCAGCAGCAGCCAGAGATTCTGGTCTCCGCTCGACACGGTTGACATGAAGGGCCGTCAAGAAGGCACCAATTTGCGAAGGATGGAGCGCGTCGGGGGTAAAGAGGTGGTCAAGGGCCTTCCGGAGATCCTCAGCGCTGAAATACTCTGGCGTCTGAACGAGCTTGTTCAGCAAAGGCTTGAAGGAAGCTGCCGCGGAGGAATCCATGACCAAATGTACGTTGCTTTAGAAGATAATGACGCCTGGGATTTTATATGGTCATCAGGAGGCATTGAAATGATGACGCATTGATGAAAACGCACCTTACCTTCCTGTTCGTACGGAGAACTGATTGTGGTTGTTGTCTTCGTGGCCGTCTCGGGAATGTCAAAGATTCCCATCTGCGTTGAAAATAAGTTCGCAGGAGGAGCCATCGTGACGAGTCGATAGGATCAATGTGGTGGGTGGGAAGGAGATGGGTTAGGTATTTTAAATTCCCAAATAAGGCCGAACATTCACCGACTTTTGAGCGCCTAATATCATACATCCATCGGTCTACTTTGTAAATGTCCATAATGAAGGGGAAATGTAGCCAAGGCCCGTGTTTTGGGTGAGACGTTAAGAATGCATTGGACCTACTGCCTTTATATGATGTCGGGAAGTTAGGGTGGCAAGGTAAACGTGTGACGGGCCAGTGACATAATGCCAATGAAGTTAGTCTTTGCGGTAAGCATCAGGCTAAGCCGCTGACTTTCGTTCATCGCGCTTAGCGCAGAAGGCGTTCAACGTTGAAGCTTGAATTTCAGCTACTTGCGACCCACAATGGCAGACCTGAGACTGAAAGGCAGGCGTAAGCATCGAGAAGCGGTTATGGCCTCCAAATGGCCTCTTACCAAGTGGTTACCTTGATGATTTGCCACTATACGGTCATCCGTGAGGGATACCGGAAGATGCCCGCCCGCCCATGCGTGATGTTGATGCCTGCACTGAGACCGCTCATGATCAACAATAACGTCAAGTGCCGATGTCACCGCTTCTGAGTTTGGAACAAGTTGAAGGACCATTCGTTCCTGAGAGTACTTCGTTTAGAGTACTTCATTTGAAGCGGAAATGAGGTAAGATTATATCCATGAGGGATCAATACTACATACCAGTCTTCACATGAGCCGCCTGGCATCATGCACTGTGGTAAACGTCAACTCGCCATCTGAGACAATGCCGTAGAAAGGGCTATGCCCTAAAAGCATCGCCAAGCGCGCTCGGAATCGCGCATGGAGCTCATTTCCGACCGTCAAGTCCGTGATGATTTCGCATCGCTTAGGCTGGGCACCTCCCAGCGAAAGGAAGAATGTGTTCCTGCTTTTACACCAGCGTGAAGTTGGTATGGATATAGACAAGCAGGTGTCTATGCCACTACCTATCATAAAGATTACCGTCACCGTATCCCTAGGAAGATAGACACAAGAGCTTCTGGGCTCACCGGTTGAACTTGATCGCAGATGGAGCAATGTAAACCAGCAAGCACGCCCCTCGTCAACCAGTCGATTCAAAGTCTCTGGCCGGCTAGAAATTGCGAGCCTATTCATAGAATATGAATCAGTCATCCTCTGGCGGTGCGGACGGACACACGTCACACGTTTGAACTCTCGACCATACTGGATTGAAGCCAGCGGAGATGCTCGAAGAGACCATCATAACGAGTTTCGTTTGATGTACTGGTCAGCTGCATCGAGGTCAATTAGGCCGCAAAAAGAACTTCCAAATGTCGGCTTTGGACCAAGCAAAGGTAACCGGAGCGTGGCAGAAAGGACGTTGATCAGCAAATCAAGCACCCTCAATTCATGGTCTCTTGTCTTTACAGAGAGTACACTGTTGTAACAACGACATATATGTGGATACTGATCGGACAACGTCAATACAGCAACTCATATATGGGGCGACAATGGACGTACCACTGAAGCACATTCAAGGGGTGATAGTCCCATTGCGAAGGTTACCCTTAATCCTTCTCAACGCAACCTTCTGTCCCTCCTTCTCAACTTGGTCACCACCATCGACTTCTCCCCACAGCTTTTCGTCGGGAGAATCACCCCGAGTAGAGTATAACTGGAGCAAGCAAATACCAGTGCCAGTTCGTCCCCAACCAAAGCCACAGTGCACAAGGGTAACCTTGTTGGCCTTGAAAAACCTCCAGCTACGGTCGTAATCTTCATCCGAAGCGACACCGAAGTCCTTGACCTTGATATGAAGGTAGTTGATCCCGACCTTCTTGAGCATCTCAAGTTGATCTTTCTTGTAGGGTTCTTCGTTGAAACTGATCAGACTATCGATTCCTTTGGAGGCGAGGAATTTAGCGCGGTCGGGGGTCATCGTCTGGGAGGCGTCGCTCCCGGTGTATCCAGGGCAAGACGAACGGAAGAGCCTATGACCGTTGAGGACGAACTTGTCGACCTCGGCGAAGCGGTACCAGCCGACTGCACAGGCAGCGTCCGCGAGGGCCTTGTCCTTCTTGCCCATGGGCCATTTACCATTGTATGGCAAAGAGTTCGAGTTATTCGCAGCTTCGATTTCTGTGAGACATGTCAGAGACGGGAGCCATTGAGCTGATCAGCGACTTACCAGACATATTCAGAAAGCAGGATTTTGCTGAGAGAAGTGACAATGTAGTGTTGCGCCTTAAATACCTCTCTGACTACTGAACTAGGAAGTAAATTCAGCTGGACGCCAAGGAGATAATCCGGAACGAAGACTTCGCCTGATGCGATGCGTCAACATAATTGAAGCTGTTCGAGAATCCACCCTGTCGGAAGCCAAGAGGTACCGTCAACAAGATTCATTGCAGTAACCACCATTTCATGGGAAACCCCAAGGACACCTTCACACATGGCTGGAAATCGACTATTATTCGAAGTCCCTTGCACGGAGATCCCGACGTGAGTCTGTGTGGCTGAAAAATGCAAGCCCATGTGGATGAGCGCTCTGAGGCCTGAGTCCGAGGGACGACAATGACACCACGGAAGCAATGCACAGCGATCATTTCGCTGTGCGACTTCGACATAGTATGTTCAAAAGGCTGCACACCCTGACGGAATCTAGAAACTACCGTTGATCATGATCTCGATATCACGGAGGGGCGAAGGTGGATGGCTTTTCAGTCTATTAAAACCATCTCTGTTACGTCTCCAATCATTATATGAGAGAGCTCTACGATGGTGGTGCAGCAACTTCCTTTATGTTGGCTCCCAAATTGTCCGGTATAGCTAGCGTTTCGTCAATTTCAGACTTCAAGCGGCCACCGAACAGGACCGGGCCATTCGCAAGGCGGTATTGCTCGATGCGCTCTTCGACGAGAGGTCGGAAGTGACGCATGAGGCCTTGGATAGGCCAAGCAGCAGCATCACCAAGGGCACAAATGGTTCTGCCTTCTACTTGTTTTCTGTATGAGGAGAGTTTCAGTAAGTATTGAGTTGAGGATGGGTCAAAGTTGCGCGTACGTTATCTCAAGCAACATGTCAATCTCCCGTACATGTCCCCGTCCCTCGACCATCCGGTTCATCATGTTCATCATCCACGTCGTACCTTCTCTGCACGGCGTACATTGACCGCACGATTCGTGTTTGTAGAACTGAGTTGTGCAGGTGACGTCAATGGAAGTGGTAAGTAGGAACAGGAACAAGGGGACGTACGGCGGAGAAGCGGGCAATAGCCTTGATGATATCGGTGCTCTTGTCCATAACAATCACTGCACCTGTTCCCAAACCAGACTGGGCATCCTTCAAGGAGTCATAATCCATCCTGTCATGTTCAGATCAGATCGTGGAAATGGAGACACGACAACTCCACTTACAGCACTTCGGCACATGTGTCCTTGGGTAAAACAGGGACAGAGCAACCGCCCGGGATTATACCGAGCAAATTATCCCATCCACCTCGAACACCACCACAGTGCTTGTCGATGAGTTCCTTCAACGGGATACTCATCTCCTCCTCAATGACACAGGGATTGTTGACATGGCCGCTTATGCAGAAAAGCTTCGTGCCCTGATTCCTCTCTCTGCCAAAGCTGGCAAACCAGCTTCCACCGCGGCGACAAATTGTGGGGGCGACGGCAACGGTTTCGACGTTTGCTACGGTCGTCGGGCAACCGAAAAGACCAACATCAGCTGGGAAGGGAGGCTTCAAACGAGGCTTTCCTTGCTTCCCTTCCAGACTCTCAATCAAGGCGGTTTCCTCTCCACAGATGTATGCACCAGCTCCTCGGTGTAGGTAGACATCGAACGCGTAGCCCGAGCCACATGCGTCTTTGCCCAAGAGACCGGCGGCATAGGCTTCATTGATAGCCTGCTGAACATGCGAAGCCTCCTGGTAGAATTCGCCACGAATGTAAATATATGCCGCCGTCGCGTTCATTCCACGACCAGCGACTAGACATCCTTCGATGAGTTTGTGCGGGTCACCACGCATAATTTCTCTGTCTTTGCAAGTTCCGGGTTCACCCTCATCGGCGTTGACGACAAGGTAGCGAGGCCTTCAGAAATCTCAGTGAGTATGCTTTGAGTAGACTACTCTGATTCAGAGCTCACCTGGGGTCCTTCTCCCAACCGGGCTTGTTCATGAAACTCCACTTCAAGCCACTAGGAAAACCAGCACCACCACGACCTCTCAAGCCCGAGTCTTTCATAGTTTGGATGATCCAAGAGTCGCCCTTGAGCAAGATATCCTTCGTCCGATGCCAATCACCGCGAGACTGTATCCCGACCATGGTAAATTCTAAGGCGGCATTAAAGGAGAGTGTGGGCTTGCCTGAGCTCCCTTCAAACCATGGTCGTGCTTGCAGTACGCATTCGTAAAGATACGGTCCTGGTCCTTCAAGCCGCCATATCTACGAACCGGGGTGTCGGTCACTGTCGCGAACGACCTGGCGGACGCTCGTATCGCCTTGGCTTGAGCAGGTCGCGGTAATGCTAGAAAGTAATAGAATGTTCAGCAGCAAGTCATCAGGTAGGCTTTTGTCGTCGTACATTTCAGTGACGAGGTGACTCTGAGCATTGCTCCGGCGTCGAGCTCGTCGTTGGGGATGGAGTTGAGGAAAGGCGGATTGCGCCGGAGCCAATGAGATGCGTCTCAGTTCAAATCTGACCGTGAGAACAATAAGCTGACTGTGGGACTCCGAAGACAGGGGCTCCTCGTCTAGGGTAGCCTGCCCGTTTGCTTCCCGTTTCCCGCCCATGCAATTCATGAATCCTCTACGCCTCAGGACCGAGATCGCAGACCTAGCTTAGAAGTCTTCCTTGACTGCTAAACCCACCACCAAAGCCCCAAATGATTCCATAATTCGGAGAAAAGTGCCCTTCAAAACAGTTTCCACGTTCATTGAATTGAACCTTCTGGGAGGTAACCGTTTTGGGACACGAAATTCGGCCTGTCTGCCTACTTCATCCTCAGCAAGATCGCTTGCTTTGATTATATTGCTCGCTCTCATAGATCAAAGGAACATAAGTAAGCATTTGGACCTGAATCATTGACAGTATGCAAATTTACCCAGCATGGAGGCCAGCTTTGTTCTCACTCTTTCAATTGTCCATACATCGGAACCAACCGTGTGTTCGATGAGATTCTGAAGAAGAATTCTAAGCTTTCGTTCCCATCAATTTGTTCCTGGTAAGTCCCTCACTCTATCGGGGATTTGCCCAAGTCTTTGTCCCCGTCCTGTGCTTCATCCTGCTAATCACCCCATCGATCTGTAGGTTTTGTTTGTTTCTGACTGTTGAATGTGCGCTCAATGGCAAGAGTGCATACGCAAGCGAGCCGTCCTCGTCGGCGGTGGTTTTCATGTCAGTACAAATTCGGTCAAAATGCGCTCCGACGGTACCCTCTTTCATTTTGGTTCCGTGTTCGTGAACCTGATACCGCATCAGATCTCGAGAATCAGACTCCCGCGATTCTATCCATTCTAGTGGCACTGCGCCCACGTCCGCTGTTGACAGAGCGCCGAAAATTGGTTCCTTCCAAGAACCACACGGTGAACTTGTGATCTGCAGATTCACCTTGATTCAGCCATTGGGTTTTTGTCCTAGTCATCGTTCTATGTTGCAGGGCTGTGAAGGATTGTGTTCTCATACGATAGACTCGCACTCTTGACGCCAGTATAAAATGGCAGTGGTCGGTAGAGTTCACCAAAACACCTCAGTCTCTCCAAGTTCCAACTCGCTATCATATGTCGTCCCCTCAGTCTACTGAAGCTGAAGCAACTCAGCCCACCGCTCCTCTAGCAGGTCAGCGAATATTTGCTTTAATCTGATCCCTTGCATCCATTCTGACGACCTTGTAGTTATAGATGATGTTACCATCGGTGCCAACGAGCAAGCTGTGGTTCCTGCAGCGCCCGGGGACGATGCCGTCGCTCTCCCACTTCCAGTGCCTCAGGCTCCCCCCGTTGCGACCTTAGCCGGTGGTACTGGGGCGAAACTTGATGGAAATGAAGATCCACCACCACAGCCATCACAGCCAGACGATAAAACCACTGGAAGTTTCTTAAACGTCATCATCAACAGTCTCAGGCAATTCTTCAACCCCGGCGGAGGACAGATCTTCGTCCTCCAGTTCCCAGGCCGCTTCCTTGAGCTGAAGGAGTACGCTTGGGATGCCGAAGGCGCTGGCATCTACAGTCAATTCATCAAGCCCGTCGCCGTCAACGAGGCGGAATTCCGCATTGCCGATCAGATGTACGACATCGCCGAAGTCATCGCTGGCCCCAAGGGCATCTATCTCTCGCAGGTCTACGAAGAGCTCCTCAACAACCTTCTCCCCAAGTTCCAGGATAACAACCTCGCCAAACACCAAGGCGAAATCCGAAAGTGGCTTCTGAAGGAGGTGAAGACCCCCGCCTGGCTCCGTACCATTGCCAACAAACCCTCGACTTCATCCTCATCGAAGGTTGATTCTCTGGCGGAAGATGAATACGACTTCCTTCCGGACGCGCCCTTCTCCATCGCTGCCAAGGCCGATGGCGAGACCATGAATCGCATCGAAGTCAGCAACATCCTCATGATGGACTATCTCGAGGCGAAGCAGAAGTGGGAGTTGGAGCGGGACGCTATGATTGAAGAAGCCATGGGAATCGACCCGTCCACCCCCGAGTCCCAACGTAAACTCAACAACCTCACCCGTAAACTCGCTCACATCACCACCGTCCGTCAGGCTCAGCTCTCTGCGAAGTACAGCGATGCCGTTATCCGTGGTTTCTCCCACAACGTCCGCGAGTACATGGGTTATATGGACATGAAGACCGCCGCCGAGTTCCTCCAGGAGGCGAAGGACTCCCTTCGCGAAGCTGCCATGAGCTCCTTGGATGGCAGCATGAAGGTTTACCCTATGCAGATGACGCCGGTGAACTGGTGGCAAGGTCTCTCGACCAACTTCACCTTGGAGGATCTTACCCAGAATCCCGATCTCATCAAAGCCCAAATCGACGCCAAATCCCAACAACTTGACGTTCTCAACAAGCAGCTCGTCGCGCTCACTATGGGCACCAAAGGCGACGTCGACAAGCTTCGCGGTCAAGTTGAGGCTGCCGAGACTAGGCTCACGGAAACGCGGGCAACACTCGCCAAGTCCTACAGCTCTAACATCTTCTCGATCGCGCAGATGGCTATCGACAAGCGCAACATCCTCAACACCAAGCAGCTCGCGAGCTTAGTACAGCCTTACGGTATCGTCGGCGACGCTCTGACCAACATTCAAAGTGGGATGGAGAAGCTGGCGGCGGCGCAGGCAGATGTCAACGATGCCACTCGAGCTTGGACCGATGCAGCATCCCGTCTTGCTCTTGCCGAAGCCACCGACACGCGTCAGCAACAAGAGCAGATTAAGCTGACTAGCGAATCTTTGAAGAAGGACATCGCGGAGCTCACGTCTCGTTACCAAGCTCTCAACAAGGGTGGTGATACGTTGCCCCAACCTCCTCCGGAAGGCACAGAACCCAAGATCGAGGATGTTCCTATCCTTCCCGGTGGTCCTGATTCAACTTCCGGAGGTAGTCGTTGGCAAGAGATTACCCTCCATCATCAAGTCGATAGCGAATATACATACCAATCTGATCGATCCTCCGCATCTACCTCGTCCTCGCAGTGCAACCTGTGGCTCTGGAGCAACAGCCAGAGCAGCGAAAGGAGTGAAGGGCACAGTCAGACGGAAACTGTCAAGACGTCTAATGAAGTTTGGGTTGGGTTACGCGCTACTTTGGTCACCATCGATCGTGGTGGATGGTTCCGTCCGCAGTTCTTCCAAGAGTCGAAGATGTACTACCACATCAACCCCGAGTTGAAGTGGACCAAGTGGCCCGATGATGTCAAGAACATGGATGATTTGAAGCGGAAGGGAGCTACGAATCTCAATGATCTCAACAAGTATCTCCTTCCTGGTTTCGCGGTTGGATTCATTATTTGCAAGGTGCGCTTTTCCTCATTGTCTGTGATACATTTTTCTCAAGCTGTTCGATGGCTAGGATATTACCATCAAAATCAAGTATAGCAGCGCTAACACCAAGGTCGAGAAGTCGAACATGCAAGAAAGCTCCCAGTCCTCTGGCGGTGTTCTGTGTTGGTCTTACAGCAATGGAAGCTCTAGCAACCAAAGCGAGAACTCGCACAGTTTCCAAGCTTGCGAAGACGGTTGTGTCATCCGTATTCCAGGCCCCCAGGTAACTTGCATGTCACCCTTTGTTTCGACGGTGTACTAAGGGTCCTCTGTTTCACAGATTCTCGGTTATATCATCCAACTCACTCACAACGATACGACTGAACCTATGCCCGACAAGTTACCTGACAACTTCTTTATCCCCGACGCCTCATATGAAGAGGTTCAACAAGGCGAGGAGGAACCGAAGAGCTTCGCCCTCGCGGAGGAACCAAAGACCACTCTGCTTTACGACCAACTCGACGAAATCATGAAGAAGGCGAACGTGCCTCAGTCTGCGATGGACACCGTCCACAAGGCTATTACCAAAGAGTTGGGAATCGTGTCGTCCGATATTGTTCATTGAATACGCAGTTGTCGTCCACTCTTCTGAATTTTCGCTAATTTTACCCAATAATTGATTGACCCTACCACCCAAATACCTCCGCCTAGCAAATGCATTAAAGAGTGTGCCATCCCAGTGTAAGCCTAGTGAGGAAGCATCGACCTGACGCCTTGGGCTATGTCTTCGGCATATTCACCTCTGTTTCGCCGGTTCCAAATACTCCTCTGCATTGTGCCCTCGATATCGGAATCAAGCTTTCCTGACCTTACCTTGCGTCTTTTATCAGTTCACTTATCCCTCATCTAGTAGCAACGACTTGTTCAACACCCAAGTATGTAGCCGAGTATCTCACAAGCTCCGACCGTACCGCTGTTCTCCAACTGAGACTCTCAATGCATTGCTCGTACTTCTTGGGACCGGGGAAAATGCTCCGCGGAAGATTGAAGTCTAACTCGAGCAGCAGTGATGTCATCGCTGACTTCATATGACATCATCCCTGACCGAAATACGTTCGAATATGACGTCAACCCCAGCATTGGACTTGGGATGGAATTTGGAGGCGAATTCGTATATAAGGGCATGGAGGAATGGTCGAGTCACTATCAATTCACCCCAACAAACCACAGAAAGTCAACTTCATATCAGCTTCAATATAATGTCTTCCACCAACGAGCCCAAGTAAGTGTTTAGAAGGTCGTCGTATAGTGGTACCTCACTGACATTCGTTTCAAGCAAGACCACTGGTCAATTCCATTCCATGAAGGGGAACGTTGTCGAGACCGTAAGCCTCGCTCGCGAATATTTTGAGCTCATTCTCATTGGACTCATGCTCTAGGTTGGCAATTTGACTGGAGCCGAAAGTTGGCAACAGTCTGGAAAGGAGGAACACGCCAAGGGTGAGGCCGAATACAAGGCCGCCCAGGCTGAAGGCTACGTCGAGGGTACCCAAGACCGTGTCGGCGGATATAAGGACAATGTCCTGGGTGCTCTTCAGGGCGACAAGAGTAAACAAGCTGCCGGTACGTGTGCGATATATATCCACTGCAGAGTTAGGTATTGATATAGAGTATTTTGGGGCACAGGTGAGGCACGCCGCGAGAAGGGTGAAACTCAGCAAAAAATCAATGAACCTTCTTCATAGGCGTCTTGGGCGTTACTGTATCATGATGCGACTTAGGTTACAGTCATAATATAATTGTACCATCTTTACCAGTCCAATGTACGTGTGAGGATAAAGAGTTTAGAACGTATGACCTGTTCATTGGTATCACTTCGTCGCGTCGCTATGATTCTGAAGTAGTGAGAGGGCGAATCCAACCCACACGCGGCTTTCAAATGTGTCAGAGTTAGGGCATGTTTCGTAGGCTATGGAAGGGGGAGACGTCAAATACTCACCTGGTCATCTGCATTCAACCATAGCCTTACATTCCGCTCTTTGAGGTGGCGGTTATAATGATGCCCAACCAAAACTTGAAATCCCTTCTGGAACCCAGAATCCGTAGCGCACGGCCACTGTTTGCGGTCGAAACGGCCTGCCAGATTGGAAGGAAGGCTTGCAAGCTGCTCAGCCGTTAGGTTGACCAAGTCAAGTTTGTAATTACAATCCGGACAAGTCCACTCAAAGAGACCAGGGATGAGTCGAGGGGCGTGCCAGAATGATACGGGGATTCGAGCCAGGGCGTCTGGGACGATCCCGTCATCAGAGTCTGAGGCAGCTGAGGAAGAGTCGACGGAGAAATCGTCATCGTAAATGTGTTGGATGACGGCCGGTTGGAATCGTTGTCGAGCAGCTTCTTCCGTGTCAGATGCTGTCGGACTGGGCTAAAGGCGACGTTGAAAAGATCATATGTTATACGAAGCTGAGAGAATAACTCACTGGCGTTGGTGCCTCGCTCCTTGGCTCCGGTTTCTTATTCACAACAGTCCAATGTCGGTCTGTAATGAAAAACTCGGTACGAAGGTATTCTTCCAGGGAAAGTCTCGCATTGCCCTTCGGAATACCCCATTCGACATTCTGTTTGGCAGCTTCACGACGCTCCTTTCGGATATCAAGACAAAACTGTTTCCAATGGTAGACGCAGATCAAGCGCAGATTTCGTTGTTTTACACCGACTTGTTGGGCGAGAATCCATTCCGCTTGGGATGCGAAAAAGCCTGTAACATCCGAGCGGTGGAGGTGACGGAGGTGTCGGGGGCGGGTGGTGCGGCCATGCTCATCTGTGTCGCTGCCGTCACCATCGTATTGCCCATCGGCGTCGGCGCGGATGGTGCGTTTGAATACCATTCGATGGTGGCGTTCACGGTCCCTATGGAGTAGATAGCCATCCACCCAGTAGTCAATGTCGCGATCTTCTAAGGGAGGAGGGAAGGAATCCTCTGCGACCGTCTTCGTCATAACCGACAACAGCTGATAACGCATGAAAAAATGTTGGCTATCTGCGATGATGTCAACATCCAGCGAACCAACGTAGAAGCGTCGGATATGTTCTGGGCTTTCACTAGATTCAATAAAGAGTGTGAGCTAGAAAGCAAATGACGTGGTTGATAACTTACTGCTGAGAAACGAGTAAATACGGCCGCTTAGTCGCTGGGGATAACATGAAATAGAGTCGATATTGTTTGAGAGAGTTGGAGGAGACATACGATGAATGAGGTTAACTGTTAACGGTATAGTCTTCATGCCTTGAAGGTAAACCTTGATAGGTGTCCCTTCTTGTTTCGTTTGACCGAAAAGACTCGCCAGGGTTAACCCGCTTTGCCCAGCTCCCCGGGTTTCCATGTCTCGTTCTCGGAGGTCATTTTCAAGCCACTCCAGCCCGATAGGAGTGAAGGCGTTTAATGTCTTGATTAGGAGCGTACCGTACCACTCCACTCCTTTCGCTATTGGATGGTTTTCTGGAGGAGAGTTGATATATTCGGTGGTATCAAGTCTAGCAAAAAACAGCAGAGTGAGACAACAACGTAGCAGACGGTTCCGACTGAATGGGTAGAGACTGACCCTACAGCCTTTCCATCCAGCCAAAAGAAAACATCTTCAAGTACTGGCAGGGGTACTTCGCGCCGCCATTTGGGGTTCAAAATGATGTCGTGAGGATATGGCCCAAATGGGGGCTGGACAAGTTCCAGGATATCAGACATCGTTGACAGAAAGCTCCTTCTCGGGGATAGGAATAGACTGAGTGGTGGAGAAAAAAGGCTGCTATTCCCGTTCAAAGCCACGCCTTTGAAGATAGTACTGGGCGTCATAGTTACTTACTTATTTCTGCGGCAGTTGCAAACGAGTGATACAGAGTCACTCTGCCCACAATGTGAGACAGTTCGGACTGGCGAAGAATTGAGGTGCCCAAACGCGACTACTGTGAGGTTCCACCTCAGGTTGTGCACGTATATTCCCTCCATCCCCTATCTCACGTGACCCAGACGCGCGTCGCGTCGTCCTTGTTTATCCCTTTCCCCTTCATCCTCTCCCCTCGATCCCTTCATCCTCCTCCTCTCCTTCATCCCACAACACTCCCCTTCATATCCTTCTTTCCCCTTCACCTCATACTCTACATCCTACATATAAATATCTGTATCTTCCATACCGAAATATCAGTGAATCTCCCACTCAGTATTTCTCAGTTCTCGCGCGTCCGCTCCGTCTCGTCTTTCCATCTCTCTCTCGCATCGACACAGAAGAAGAGGTATTCAGCCCTCAGAAGATATAGTTAGCCAGCAGTTATCAAGAAAGAGGTAGTCAGCCCTCAGTCATAGCCTTTCGCACTCGAAGACTCATCAGCCACATCACGGTCACTTATCAACTCTATTCCCATCACTAATCTACCCCATACAAAGGCATCCCAGCTACGGTTAGCCGGAGGCAACCCACTCGCATTCACCACCCTTACCATCATCACACTACGGCTCTTACGTCGGAGACCTTCCTCACTAAGACAGTAAGCTATCAGAGGAGTTGAGCCCGAAGTTTCTTTTCAACCCGTTAACACGAAATTGCTTACTTATATGGGAAACAAACGCGACGTTTCGTATGTTCTGAGGATGCCTGTAGGTAGATACCTATTGAATTTCAGGTATTTGACACAGCGACGCGCCGACGGCTTCACTGAGCTAGCTAAAGCAGATGTTCTGAGAAAATGAGGCCAATATTGTTAGTATAGATAGAAGGCTACACCGCTGGAGGGGCTCGACTGGCGTCCGAATGGAGCCTGGAAGGAGTTGATGGTGAGTGATCGAAACAAAGCATTAGGCGCCCATGTTGAACTCATTCACCCAAAACATGAAGCCAGAAACAGATACTATAATGAACCGAGGTCATAATGATCGCAATCCAAAACATCAGTAGGCTGATATACACATAGCACAGAGAAAGACGGCGAAAAGCTTTGGCTAGCTCAACCCGAGAGTCTCGGTGCAGGTTTGTTAGGCAGGGTCGTACACCAATCTGGTCCCTTGCGGTGACCATTCAAGCAAGGCGGTGCCGTCTTTGGCGCCGCATTGAAGTGGCCGTGGCCATGAATGGTACTACTGTCCTAAATCTCTCTCTTTGACGACTCTATTACACGGGGCGACGCCAGGAATGTCAGATCTCTCAAAACCCCTTCGCCTCCACCAACTCTCCAAAAGAGACGACGCACGACTAACGCTTGGATTGGCTCTCGGGTTTGGCGGAGTAGCTCTTCTCCTCACGGGGATCATCTCTTTTTTATTTGGATACTACTTTGGAAGACGCAAAGCGTTGAAGATACTTGGTGGGCGACGAGGGAATTACTCAGCAGTCGGACTTGCCGTTGATAATGGAGCAGGTAAGCAAGTAAGATTCTCTTTGCCACAGCGTGAGTCACACGGATCGATTCTTAGCAGACGGCCTCGGGTCGGATACTTTCCCCATGCGAAGAAGCAACAAGCTGAGATCAAGCTCTTCAAATGGCCCGCGAACAGCCTCGACATACTCCTACACGGGGCTGAATAACACCGATGGTGATTCGACATTTAGCGGTCGAAACAACAACAATAACAACTTCCTTTCGGCCACCTCGATGCAGGTCGAAATGCCTGCTATGACCAGTGCCTTGGACCCCGAGCCCCCTGCGACAAATGCAGGAACGCAGGGGATGTATGGTTCATGGTATGGTGGAAGACCCGCCCCCGTGCTTCCATCACCATCAATGTATGTTGAGCCGCCTCCAGAACAGCACTCGTCCAGCGCTCCTGGAAATACACTGAGGCCCAGTAACCTCAGACCTGGATCACGGTTTGGCCATGGTACACCTCTAGCTCAGATCAGCGAAGGCTCCACCCCAATGTCCACCACACGTCCACCCATTCAACCTCCCACCCCAGGTCCAGAACTGCGAAATCCTTACGACACTGGGAATAACCTAGCAGTGTCTGAGATGCATGTCGAGATGCCTACGTTGTCCCCAGCGGATCCACTCACTAGACCAGTCACCACCGCACCGCCCTCGACTTCCACGATGACTTCTACGCTTCCTAGCACGCGGTCAGGCACTCCTGCAACATTTCTCAATAACAACTCCACCGCAGCCAATGTAGTACGCACGAATACGACATCACAACCTCCAAGCTACCCATTTCACGAACTAGCCTCCAACAAAAACAGATCATCAGGGAGTGGCACTCCAAGTAGTAGGGGCGAGGGGATTTCCTCATCTGCGTCACCGCAGCGTCGTTATAGTCGGATTCTTGGGCCTCGTGCTCAACCGACACAAATACCCGTTGAATCGTCCAGTCACCTCTCACCAATGTACGTAGAGATGCCAAACAGTTCTCCTTCTGCACCAGGATACCAGTAGATACATTTTCTGTGGTTGTTGTCGTCAGTTTTCTGGGATTCCTTGGGTTTATGTGGGCCTGTACGCTTTCCATGTATCAATCATGCTATCCAGCAACCGTTACAGATTTTCGGGGAGGGATATCTTCAGAATGTGCTCAGACTTTCAACAACGCAATCCAACACCGCACATCTCTTCTCCTCTATCACCGCCTTAACGGCTTCTGTCACTGCGTTCTCAACTGCTGCCTTGAGGCATAATTGTGCTAAACCAATTTTCTTGCCCCACGCCCAACCACCTGAAGCTGCAACCGCAATTTGGGCGTAGTCAGGACAGACGGGACCAAATCCAACGCTGAGTCGATCGTCACCAGTTGCAGCAACGCGGCTACCATGTCCCGAAGGGTGTACGCCGAGCATAGACAGTTTCGGGGACTGAGTCATTTCAGATAAATACGAAGTTCAAGCTCTATCAAGAAACAACTTACGCGCCAGCCGCCGTTGTTGAGTACGACAGTCAAAAACGGCTTAAAAGGACCATGAGCTAGAGTACCTGTGAGTGTTGGGGAAAGGTACACTTACTGTGTTCTGCTTCTGCGCAATCCAATACGCCGCACTGGGCACAGAGAACATGAATGACCCATCTCCGACAATGACAACAACCAGGTCCCTTTCTCTGCCGTCTAATCGATCAGCCAGGATCGCACCGATGGCAGCACCGAGACTCCACCCTAAAGATGAAGCCCCAGAGGTGAGATGAGAGCCCGCACTCTCACTCCTCATATGCTCCCAGACAGGTCGATAGTTGCTGATGGCTTCATTGAGAATTAGAGTGTTCTTTCCTTGACTGGGAGTTGATTCATGTATGGTTTTGCGGAGGATGCCCAGGATGTTAGGTACTCGAACCGAAGGCGATCCGTCCAAACTAGGAGGAAGCCACACAATTTCTGACTCACTGAGTCGTTCTACCCACTTGGTGTGACGATCCTGGAGCTCTTGTGCTCTATCTAGCACAGTCTGGCTTCCAATGACCGTTTTGTCGCCTCCATCGAGTTCCTTGATGCCCTGGATAATTTGCTTCAAAGCCACCTCCGCATCCGCGACGCAAATGATCTCAGCATCACTGAAATCACTGTACCCAAACGACCTCTTCAAAACATCCCCTCCATCCAAGACGAACAATCTGGCCTCGGGACTTGGGGCGTCGTTATTGGGTATCCAAGGAGTATCGGAGTCGATTACAATTACGACATCGGCGTTAGGGAGATCTGGGTGGTGCGTTCCGGGTTGGAGGTACGTAGGGTGTTGTGAATTAGGAAAGGAGAAAGGGACATTGACGACTGAAGGGCACGAGATGGCCACGGGAATAGATAGAAGCGTGGAGAGCTCAATCAGGACAGGAACGGCTGCGGGATTTCGACCAAGGTATGAAGTGATGATCAACGGTTTGCGTGCGGATAGTAAAGCCGCGGATATGACAGAAACCACTAATGACAAGTTGTGTATCAGTCACGGAGTAGAAGGGACTTGCGGCAGTACTTACCGTCTGGGGAAAGGGCTGGCGGGCTGACTGGAGGCCATCTTTTCCGGCGAGGAGACGGAACTGTGTTCCGTTCGATTGGCTCTTCCATCACCTCACGTCTCGCCCATAGATAAACGGGTCCTTGGGGGTGGCTAGTAGCACTATTCGCTAGCGTCAGAAACGGAGTGTGCTATAACCGATTCGTCCATGCTCAAACGCACATCTGGAGAGATCTTTGTACAACTCCGGAGATATTTTTCCCGCTGTGAAGTTGCGTAGTACTTCGCATGTATTGGCGAACGATAGCCGCTTGATCTGGGACATCTGACGATAAAAAGAAGGCATGTTTAAGTACTAACGGCATCCTTATGTCACTGTCACCACTAACCTTGCAACCACATTATGAACTCGTTCCGGGTACCTCGGTGTTCATCGTGCATACTGAACGGAGAAGCACCGGCATAAATGAGCACGGGAGTCCGTCCTCTATCCACGTTGTGTATGGCGCCAGCCATAGCCTAGAATTTGCCGTCAGAAGGCACACGCTCAAACCGAGCGGTAATTAAGATAGATGATAACCCACGTACCTGCGTCCCGACATCGACATGCACGATCACTGCTGCAGGTCTGCCTGAAACCTGTGCGTATCCCTGAGCAGCAGAGAGCGCCACCATTTCATTAGGGCAAGTAACGATACATGGCTTTGTATCGCCGTTTCCCTCGACGCGTTGCCGTTCAAGGTCTTCAAGCAGACCAGGATGGTCAGAGCCCCAGTTGACGAAAGCATGTGTTATGCCTGCTTCAGCGAGCGTCTCAAGGAAGACAGAGGATGCGGTGTACATTTTCTTCCACTGTTCAAGATAAAAGCGAAGAAATTCAAACAAAAGATAGACGCCTCATGGTCAACCAAAATCGGGATTTAAAGGGCCGATGGGAACAAGTGTCTTGTGGGCCAGTAACCAGCAGATCTAGTCGTGGATATCTCACACGAATTCGCCCAGGAGCGATAGCCTGTGTGCGATGAGGGACGTGTGCAATGATGATGCATAATACCAACACATTTAATAGGAAAGACCGACGATTCCGAGACCGAAACTCGTGGGTATTTCAGCCTGAATTCGCGGGTACGCCAGAGCGCGGGCAAGATAGAAGAACGAGCCTGCCTGCGCATTATGATAGTTGCATCACAAAGGCGAGTCAAAACACGATGATGTCCCGAGAGTGCAGGGTTAGACCAAGGTTGGACGCTTGGCTGTTCCGCCCTTAGCCCCTGGCCACAAAGACTTCGAATGACCTGGAAAATTGTCATGTAGATTGTGGATTCCAATCATCGGTGGCGTGACTCAGCAACACACTAGGGAGACTTGACATGAAGAAGGTTTGAAGAAAGGTTAAGTGACATTCGTGAGGCGCCCAAGGAAAGTGAGTTAGTTTCGGCTTCTGGCCTCCTATCATTAAAGGGGCTATCTGTGATTGGCCAGAACTGTTCTGGCCTTTCCGCGTGTGGGTGCCTCAGCTAAAGATGTTCATGGGATACCTGCTTAAACCATTCTCTCAGCATTTTATCCTGAGTCAGTACTGCTACCTGACAGCAATGCGACTATTCCAGCTGAACTGAAGTCGGTCTCGTCGAGAGACACTAAGGAGGTCTCCTAGAAACGGGTCTCACGACACTAAAGCCACAGACATGATTGGCGCGCGCCGCTTCTCCCTCACATAACACCATGGATGCTCGTTTGCGACGTGTAAACAGGGAAATCGCAGGTTTGTGCTTCAAATTCCGTAGAAATGACTACTAAACGACTTTAGACTGCAAGAATGACAAGACTTCAGGAATAAAGATTGAGATGATCGATGAATCACCTTTTCATCTCAAGGGCTCGTTTCCTGGTCCGGAGGGCACACCGTATGCAGGCGGGCACTTTGATATAGTGAGTCTTGAACTATCCAAAAGACGCGAATACCTTGACTTCATCGATTCTCTGTGCTCAGGATATCGTCATACCCGAGTCATACCCATTCCAACCCGTTAAGATGAAGTTCATCACCAAGGTCTATCACCCCAACGTTTCTTCAGCCTCTGGCGCAATATGTCTCGACATCCTCAAGGATGCATGGTCACCAGTTCTCACCCTGAAATCGACATTGATATCGCTACAGAGTCTCTTGTGTTCCCCCGAGCCTAATGATCCACAAGACGCCGAGGTGGCGAAACATTATATGACAAGCAAATCGAGCTTCGAGGAAACGGCAGCGTATTGGACGCAGACATACGCAGGAGGGCCGGTTGCGAAGACTGGGAAGGATGTGTCGGATGAAGTGGCCATCGCTGGTTTAGATCGTGCGCATGTGGAACGTTTTGTGGAATATGGGTTTCCCAAAGCCAAAGTTGTGGGTCCTTTCCTGTTTATCACCCGCCTCATACTTCACCCTCATGCCCGCCCTCAGGTTGATGTCCTCCGCCGTCTCAATTACCGTGGAAGTAATACGCGTAATATCGAAGACGACAGAGTTGTCCAGGAATTGCTCAAATGAACCTCTTGTATCCATAACCTATTTCCGCTATTGATTGCTTTCTTGCTGTTGTCAACTCGGTTGATCTCAAACCCTTAGGTTGGGTGATGTTACGGCTCTATTACAAGCCTAAGTGTTACTGAAGACCCCCCCCTATAGCCCGAATGCAGGATGCAGGCTACGGTGAAGCGACTTAAATAGATACGACTAGTTCGCTGCCTTCGGAGTGAGCCACACTGCAAGTTCCACATCTTCGAATGACCCCTCTGTATTACCATTCGAACAGGCTCTGAGCTGTCCCAACTCATATCATCCCGACATATGACTTCCTCCTGCGAAACCAAAACCACGGCCCCAAACTTGTTTACCGAACATCCACCGATAAATTCGTACATTCAATCATTCTAGCCAGAGACAGTTGATAACTGTCTCAAAAGGCTATCAGCCAGACCTGACAAAATTCAAATGATGCTGGCCTTCGAACTCCTCGACGCAGCAGACTCATCAGGTTGACCCCGTTCAATTTTCGACTGAGTGTCACACTATCGATAGGATGGGTTCTATGACCTCAGAGAATACAAATTCGCCACCACCCTCCCATATGTGTTGGTATTCGGCCTGACACCCTCACAAGCACGACTACTCATCAACCTGTTGTGTAGGAAACTTTGGGGTTACTGAAGCCGAGCGGCGTTTCTAATGTTGACGTTGCCTTTCGCGAGTCAACCTCGTCCAATCTCTCACAGGTCAAGCTCAAGCCTGGCCAGCTCTCTTGCCACCCTCTTCAGGAACTTTTTGACCGGCTTTCGACATCAATCTGGATTTCAATTGCTCTTAGCCCAACGGCCGTATTCTTGGTCACATCCTTTGGTCCCCACCATTGAATATTTATTGGAAGATGTCTTCAATCTGCGTGCGCTAAAGTAGGTCTACTTACTCTTCGTACTCATTTGGCGATTCCTCAGCGAGGAGCAAAGAGTTTACGATTTCAACCCATATCGTGGCATTCTCTATCCAGCTTATCCATTTACGCGGCGTCGTCGATTCCAACACGATTCGCGGCTCCTCAAAGAATGACGAATCCTCCGGTGGTGCCATCAAGCGTGGCGCCGCAACAAATGACACCCATGGAAGTATTACAAGCCATATGTCCTACGTTCGTCAACAACTCGTCCACGGCACCATTTTTTGACGCACCAACTCCTTTTCTGCCTCAGGAGGTCTCTCATCCTCGCACTAAGACGCAAATGCCTCGCTATGCTCACGAGTGGAGCCATCCTGCGCGCTACCGTCCGAAGTATCACGTACGCTATTCCCTTTGAATCTGTCTGAGAGGTTGTGAATTACCAGGGGCGCCGTTGGATTTTGATTAGCATAAACTTCCGATGCCACTCGCCCCATGAGTCTTGGACAAATCTCATTGGAAGTCAGAGAGGCAGAGAGAGATTTGACATGGAATCACTCCTCAAGGCCTCAGGTCTCGAGGCCTCGTTACTCGGTACTACTGGTTTTCACCGTGCTCAGAGCCCCTGACCGAAGGGTCCTATCTATGCGGCAAAGCCCGGTAGGCATTGGCATCCATGTCTGTGACATCAACATCAACGGCAACTTCTTGGACATCTTGCGTCCCACTTCAGCGTATACTGTCGAGTGTTCTTGAAAGCGATGTATCCATTTTCTGTACGTACATGTAAGTGATCAGTGAACCGTCTCGAATGCTTTCTTAGTTTTGTCTGCTAGATATTTCGCTTTTATCGCAGACGCACAATATGGCAGTTCCGCTAGAAGCCACCCGCGTTTAACCCGCGTTTATTGTCTGATTTTCAACGACGGGGTCCGGTTCTTGGACGACTTAGCGGCCCTCGTTTCAGGCGTGGTGCCGAGGACTTCGAGGGTGCTCATCGTATACGAAGTAGTCATCGTGGCAAGAGGTGTATAGTCAACTGACTTACTCAAAAAGGCATGCTTTATGAATGTCGTGAGTCATAATCGTCCTAATCCGTCGATGAACATCAAACATTAAACGCTTACTTCCCGACCAATCAGGCTTCGAGTAAACCGTAGCGCATGGGACGCCCATATAAACAGCACGTTCATGAACAAGGAATCGAACAATACATGAGATGGCGTAGTCATTTTTGGCTTAGGCCCAGCGCACGGTAATCGGTTTGTCGACTATGAATTCCTCAAGACCGTACGCAACGTCCGTTCCTTATCTATCTGATGCTTCGCTGAACCCTAATATCCATCTGCGTCTAGATCACTGTCCTCCGCCGGCTTCAATTACCGTGGAACTCACGCGCAATATCAAAGGGGACAAACTAGAACCAGCTCAAATGACCATGGTCGTATCAGACCTACCACCGTTACCGAACGCTTTCACATCGCCTCCAACCTTAATCGCTCTGCCTGAGGTCAGGCGACAGCCTGAAAGTATCAAAGGCGCTACCGCCTCGGATGTTGTGGGATTTATTCCTGCTAAACACAACTTCCCCATTTTTCCAACCGTTTGTCGCCCCTGCGTCACCACCCAAATTTGGTATGTTATTTCCTCAATAATTCCTACTTCCATGTTACAGAATGCCTTCTATTCGATCATGTCCCTCCATCGACATCAAGGCGAAGGGTCCTTTTGATTAACCGAGCCTACCTATGACTCGGCCACAGCTTGGAAATGGTCATCGATCCCTCTCCCCATCAAACTTATGATGACAGGAGAACGTCAGTGCTCTGGGCCTTCGCATTCTTGTTGATTTTGTGAAGCTCGCTGATTCTATTGGCTCGTCTGACTTGTCTAATTATGTACAGCAAGTGCTGTACAATAAGATGTATATCGGCTTCTCCGCCGTTGCTTTTCAGAGCTCAAGTGACCGAGTAGAGAATAGGATAGAAGTTATAAGGCTAGAAGTCGTATAGGACCCACATAGCTCAGGTTGATATCAATCGAATCATGCAATCCGGTCAGCTTATTTTTGAGACCCGTGTATCGGTAGATTCGAGTTGAAGATGAGAGTTGAAGACAGGATAGCCGAAACAAAAATGAAACTGAAACTGAAAGAGAGGACCAGCCGAGTCGGTAGTGGCAAGACGCGTGGCAGCGTGCTGACTAGGTAGCCCCATTACACTATTTTGGCTATGAACACTGTGCACCTGCCTCAAGTTTTAGGCTTTAGCGAGGGAACACAGTGATAACATAGCGAATAGTGTGATGGGGCATGCCCCAGGCACGCTGAACGCAGTCAAGCGTAAAATGACGGAGAGATAGCCGAGGACCTTGGACTAAACGTCATCCACGCACTTCTGTAGCACGAGGGTACGATGATGTTCAGAGGTCAAAAGGCTTCAGTCGACGTTGAGAGGGAAATTTAATGGCGGTGGTGATGCTGAATTGGCAAGAAAAAGTATGCTCCCTTTTATACGTTACAGGAATGCGAATCGTTTACCCAATGAACTAGCTATTGCTGCGTAACAAGTACCTATAGAATGAACATCTCGTATTACCGTGATCATCTGATGCCTGGGATGCGAGCCGCTCGAGATCGTTGGAACTACCTCCGGGTTATGCGGGACTCCCCTCCGTTATCTGGTGAAAAGAATCCGCCGGGCGGACCAAGTCGCTGTAACCTTCAAGCATTGGTATATCCTTTTCGAGCAGGATGTCTGTCGCAAACAACTTCTTCATTTCGTTCGCTGGAATAAAATCTGGGATATAATTTGCAATTTTCGCAAATAAGCGGCTGGAGCCTGCCGTGTATTTGTCCGAATAGCGTCCCAAATGACAGAGACACCGGCCCTTGTCAAGTGGCTTCAGTAAGAAAGACCGTCAGTCGACCGTGGTGCTTTTTCAGACGTCTTCTCCCGTCGATTGATGAATTCGTGGGTTGAGATGATGTCGTTTAATGGTGTGTGGGATCTAGATTGAGCTCAAGCCTGGAGGAAGTTCCATGGAACCCGGATAGCAGAGAAGTTTGTGAGATTGACCAGTAAAACCTTCGGAAGACGACCGGCTTGTAGAAAACGACCGTCGGTCAAAGTTGACACGAGGTAGTCAAAGAATGGAGAGCTTCGGCGCAACTCCGTATTAGCGTTGATCTTGGTGTACTTGGTGCATGACTATCCCACACGAACGTTCAGCGCAGCTTTGCGGTGACCAACAAAATAAAGCCCGATTGCTGTACAACACTCCTTGGCGACGTTTGAGCTCATAGTAGAGTAATGAGTTACGAGAGGCCGTCCGGAATAATGCGACGGAGTCGACTAGCTTGACCCTTGTGGCTTAGTAGCTGTGATGATTGATAACCAAGCTGTCTGCGTAAAGTATTTCTGCGCTATCTGGCAGTCTGGATGAACGGCCCCTGTAGAGAGAGAGAGGCGAAAGATGGAGCAACGAGTCGTCGCAGTTGGTCGGGTATTTTCGCCTCGATAGACAAACCGGGAATTTTGAAACTCCAGAATGATACGAACCGTATGGGTCCATATTTGAGCGGATAAGAGCAACGCCACAGTCTGAAGATTGGAGGTCTGGGACGCAAAACCAGACACCGCGTGGGGGACATGAGTCGTGACCGGATTATGGCCTGGAGATGCAACGTAAGGCGATATAGAGTTTGACCGCTATGGGCGTTCGCGTGAGCATGCGTCGTCAGCATTGCATCCCACTGATCACAGCTGCAGAAGGCATGCAGGAGATCGATGTGTCATATTGTCGGAGAAAGTGAGTGCGAACATAGAAAAGAAGATTCTCTATAATCGTCTGTTGTTGGTACGCATTTAGCTCTCATCGAATGAAAATCACGATGGTACTCACACAAAAAGACAGTGGGTCATGGAAAGCCCGTCGCCGATATGAGCCCGTCTCGAAGAACGTGCTCGCCACAGCCGCGAATTGTCGACGATGGGTAAAGAGGCCGTGACAGAATATATCTGCAGAGAAACCGGCCTAAGTCCAGTCGTGCGAGCTGAGTTGATTCTGAAGAAAGTGTGTGTATTAGAAATTTCTTCTCGCGCTTCGGTTTCGTAAATAGCCTATTCAGTGACGTCCGCGACGTAAATAACAAGGGGAACAGGCACTACGAACCAGCCGCTCTAGATTGATCATCGTTCACGAGACATGCACGAGGAGTGCATGAGGCCATGGGGTGAACGCACTCGAAGCCCGAGAAAGCCTCCGATTCTGCACAGGAAGGGAGATGAACAATAACGACATTGGTGGCGCTCGTCCCGTCCATCCAGCGGTGCAATTCGCTTTCACGACTACTGATTCCGCATCTTCAACGATCATCTGTGAGACGATGGCCAGTGGCAGGATGGGCGAAATTGGGAGTTGAAAAAGAACAACAGAACACTGATGGTTTTGTCAACTGCGCACCTAAAAGCCGAGTCAACTGCAATTTTAAACTCTTAAAACGTTACAAGGCCACAAGTACCATGTAGGGACACGAGGTGCTACCTTGCGATGATGACGCGAGAGCAAGCTTGGACCTTGATTACAGGGGAATACTTATAAAGCGCGAACAAGAGCAGGTAGTAAAACACGAGGCGATATAGCTAGCGCTCCGACATCTGTGCTAGGTAGTCCGAAAGCTGCATCGATAGAGTTAGCGCAGGGTTGCACGATTCAGAAGCAAACAACGCAAACCTTGAGTGCCCCAGCTCTGATGGACTCCCCAACATTCTGAACGTCAGGATTAGCTAGGACCCTAGCCATGGCATCTCTGGCAGCAGCTTCGAGATTGGCGAGATTGCCATCACCGAGATGGTTGGCATCGCCGTGATCGAGGGCGTGTTCTGGGTCCTCTTCTCGGCCGAAATACTGGTTGGATGAGATAGATGTGGCACCCTGGAACGATTGTAATCGTGTCTGTGCCTCACTGACGGCGTCAGGATCGTAGGCATTGCGTCCGAAGTACATATCTGACGAGATAGCCTTTTGTGTGCCAAACCGGTCACGAGCGACCGTTGGAGAATCGTCAACGATTGGCGAGACACTAAAAAGAACCCGGTTAAGCAACCAGAGGAACATCAGATTGAAGGTAGAATAATGACCTGGGCTTAGATGACGTTGCGGTTGCAGCTGCACCTGCAGCCGCACCGGGCAGGGCGCCAAAACCGAGTCTTGTGAATGCAGGGTTCTGGGCAGCCGCTTGAGATCTCCCATTCGTAGTCGTAGTGGACACCTTGTTCGATCCGATTTCGAGAGCAGCTGCTTTAGCGGCCAAAGCAGCGGCAGCCGCCTCTGCCTCCTTCCTGGCTCGCTCTTCTGCTTCCTCTCGCTGGCGGTCATATCCGAGCTGCTTTATCCTCTCAGCCTCTTCCAACGCCTTCCTCTCGGCTTCAGCAAAATCGACAGGCTTCGTCTTCGCAGCACCTAATCCCAATTTTGATTTCTTGACAGTTGTCGTAGTCGTAGACGAGCTGGACGAGCTAGAATTGAGGCGTGTAGCACCGAGCTTAGCCGTTCTATTGGCCGATGTTATCGTTCTAGGAGCAGATGTGGTAGATGATGCTGCGACTGTGGCATTTTTGCCCAAGATTGACGGAGTCCCAGATCGTGGCGTGGATGGTGCGGATGTCTTGGGCGTGCTGGGCTTCGACCATGAGGTGAAAAAGTCATCGTCCGCTGCCTCATCTTTGGCAGCTGGAGAAGTGGTGGTTTCAGCACCTTCCACAAAAATCCCCTTCGGGTATCTAACGAGTCTATTAGAAGGCGATAGTGAGCCGTAAGCCAACCGGAGCTCACTTTGAGACGTCCTCCTTGACACGCCTAGCCAGTTCCTCCTTGTACAATTCGGCCACCCGGCTGGAATACTTCTTCTTGGTATCGGAATCGGTCAATAAAGACGCACCACCGTGCTTGGTGAAGAACTCCGTAGCAGAGGTGTTCCCCCCAACCTTCATGTTGCGCAGCTGGCTCAGCTGCCAGCTGTCCAAGTTCGTTGATCTGTGCAGCGTTGAACATGAGGTTCGATGCTGCGATAAATGATTACACACCGGACAAAACTGATGTGAACGCCCATATTGCGATGCACGCTGGAGCAATCCAGGCAGATATACAGCCCAAAGGTGACACTCGACCATGTCGGATTCTTCGCATGGCAATCAAAACATGTCTAGCGAGCAAAGAATCTCAGCAATCCCAGCCATTATGAAATTGTAACTTTAGGTGCTACCGACCTTGTTGCCCTTCTGAGCCCTTAATACTTTGAAAACTTGTTCTGTTTCTTGTTTCGTAGGTTCAGCCATCGTCGAGGTCGTGGATAATGATAGTGTGCGTTGAGATCGTCGCAGTGGAGGTCAAAAAGAGAGCGTTAGTGACACGACACCTGGTCCCGGAGACCACGGGACCATTACGCCCCTTGCAGCCTCCTAACTTGCACCCTGAGGAAGAACAAAATAAATTTCCTTCCTTCACTCATCATCTAATGATAGATAAACATATGCTCAAGCTTTCAATATAGTCGATATAACGGGAAGATGAAATAGATACTTTGATGTCGTCAGACCAACTTGTCATATCAGTAACCTTTTCAAACTTCCGTGGCGTTGGCGCAAAGGATATATCATTAGACACGTTCTACTATCATGTATGGAGTTGATCCAGAGTATAACAAACAGAGAGTATAACAAACAGGAATTGGTAGGTATTTGGCAGTGAGCACTGGATTGAACCGATCAGGTAGCCGAGTTTCTGTAAGTTCTATTACTTCTTGGCCTTGGGGCCCTTAGCAGCACCTTTGGCATTGCCAACGACTTCGGCAGCTGTTTGTGAAGCCCCGACGGAGGGCTTTGCCTCCTTCTTGTTTGGCTGTATTCAAAAACGAGTGGTTAAGCGACGGGTAGTGTTAACGAACGATTAGACATACGAGAGCACTCGACTGGGGGAGTTTGGCATTGACGGGAGCCTTCTTGCTAGAAGGGGGGCTAGCTGGACAAAGTATTGCAGTGTGAGGGCTCGCTTAAATCCCCGATGACGTCCAAAAACGTACCTGGGGCTTTCTTGGTGGCCATTTCGATTAGTGAAGCTGGGCAAAAGGTTTGTTTGCTGAGAGAGTGAAAGAGACGCAACTCTTGTATTTATACGACCGTCCGCCCTTCAACGGTCCAGAGGGCCTATGCGTCTTGTTTCTTCCAATGTCGCCATAAACATTCGCCGTCGAATAGCGTTAAGCTCTTGCTTTCAGGTCAATCGATAGAGCATTGGAGAATCGCTCATAGGCTTCCCTCTTCATCGCCGCAGAGAACCGCCTCTGCGAAGGCGCAGAGCAGTATCACGACCAAGCCAAACTATTCACGTTTGCCTTGCGATAGGTTGGAAAAAATAGCAGAAGCGACTTTCCCCGATTGGTCATTCTATATCATGATAGATCAGTGATCATTGCTCCCCAGCATGGTAGGGCTAGCCTAGGAAATTCCGTTTATCCAACGGGCGAAAGGAGCGAACAGAGTCTCAGAAGCATTGTCTTACCGAAATAACTCCGGAATGCGTTTTCACTGAGCTTATTGAGTGACCTAGAAAGTTCAGGGAGTTACGATGCAGCGAGAATCGCGCGATATCAGTAATCTGTGGGTCCTGAAGCAGATGCTGACTTACAAGGTCGATATGGCTGGTCTGCAATGGGAAAGATAAGGTAAATTGAGAACGGCCCGCTGCTAACCTTCTCGTAAGTAATGGTGTCTCTGGGCTGTAGATAAAGTGGAAGGTAAAGTCCGAGGAACTTGGTGCTCCAAACGGCGCACGCGACTGAAGGATATCGTCAGTAAGATATTTACTACAGAGTTCAAAGATGAAACTAGTGAAATACTAGCCCCAAAAAGGCCCATTTCATATAGAAGTTACGAGGGGGGAGGAACAAAGCGACAACGCCCCACACATAACACACGAGGTTAGTGTTTGACAGCTATTCGCAAAATCCTAGACGGTAAACAAAAGTTCGTTGGTTGCCAAAATCCCCAATATCGGAGACTTTCTCCACTTACCCTCCACACACTTGTCCCATCCCATCGCAAAGGTGGAGTGAAGCTGCCTTTTGGGTCAACATATCTGAATTTTCGCTGCGTCTACGATTTTGAGAACAGCTGGAAAAACATGGAAGTTTACATTCGGGCGACCGTGAGAAACTTACATAAACTGACCGTGAGAACCGGTGTATAATAATGTTACACTTACTTCCTCGGTGGTTTCTTCCTTTCGGTCTGCTCCTTCGCCCAGCCTTCGCCAGGCCATCATGCGTCAATTGAAGACCACGCGTCGACTAAGATACCTCGCTTCAAGTGACCATTTCCATGAATATCGGAACATTCAACATTCAACAAGTCGGACCCACTGCATCGCTGACGCGACGCGTATCCACCTCTTCCTCCCCACACGGCATGACGTTAAGAAATGTGAACCGAAGTATCAATATCGGCATGCTCAATTTCCGCCTACTCCGAGCGTCGCGTATCATTCCCATCTTTTGTAGCCGGCACAACCGCCATGGGTATCCTTCGTGCATGATGACCGCGAGGAAACATCAGGGCTCTGAAGTAACATCGACTTTTGACACTGTCGATGGGTTCTGCGTCTGTGACGCAACTCTTTTTCACTATATCTCGACTCCCTGAAGGGCGACTTCGTCTATTTAGAATGCAAACAGAAGAATTGCACATGGTAGGTAGCCCAGGCATCTCTAGACCTCCTTGGGTCATCGCTCGTGTGAATCTCGAGCAGTTCGCTGGTCTCAAAGCGTACTCATATCAGAAGTTACCGTCGGACGAGGGCGCCAGCTGGTGTGATCATATCTCCCAGCATGGTTTGCACTTCGTTACCGCGAACAAATTTTGGGTGAATTCATCTCGCTATACCGTCCTTGTCGTCAGAACTCATGTTTTTCTTCCGACCAGTGGGGGCCAGAAGCTCCAAAAAGCTCCATCTCCGGGTTCATGGTTTCCTGCCGATTTCACCACCCGATTTCAGGTACTTAGGATCAGTCAAACCTCATTTACCATTGATCTCTTCGACTGATCGCAACAACCTTCATCAGAGCATCGATTCGGTGACTGAAGGCAGTAGGAATATCAGCTGCACGGACGTCGTCGTAGAGAATTTCCTCCGTCATGTATGTGTCCAAGTTTTGTCAAATCTTTGCCTGGACTTTGCATGTGAATAGGAAAGAATAGAGTTGTCCGAAGGCTCCACTACCCCAGATAAGGGGTCCGATCTCTGTTACTCACTTGGCCTAGTTACACCCATGATGTCCTCAGATCAGAGTCGTCCCCTAGAGAGGCCGGAGCGGGAATACGATTTGCGCGCAAGACATTCGAACTCACGGCACCAATTCCTCGGACAAACAGACTTTTCCAACGTTCTGGACGACCGCAGTATGCCAGTAAGGTCGCCCGACCAAGCCGTCAAAACCAGTGACGTCAAAGCAATGCGTGAACTGCGCATATCGGACGTGTCAAGATGCCATTATTGCATAGGCACTTTCTGATTGATAGCTATTGTGAAAGTGGAATCAATAGCAAGGTATGTCCCTCTTGGAAGGATTCTCGTAGAAGATGAACTGGACCTGACTACTTGTCTTTGTTCCCAGTTTGGGTAGCCCTTCGATGGCGTTTTGGGACAGGTAACCGAGCAAGGTCGTGAAGTGGAAGGCGATTGGTTGAAGGTTCGTCGCTCTAGTATGCCGGTTGCTACGATCAACGTCCTGAGCTTGGGATCTCCGATACTGACCTTACCTATGGGATCATCATCCCCGATCTCCCAAGCTTTCAGGTCCCCCCGAAGATGGTGATAGGCGAATCGCAGACTGGAACTTACGACCAACAATATTGAACTCTTGACAACGTGATACGTGAAATTTGAGCTGGCGCTTAGTACCTGTATCCAATATTTGCAAGTAGAGGCCTAGCAGAGGCCTAGTAACTTCAAGAAAAAGCGCACGATAAGCCCTCGAGCTTGGTCCAGAAATCCCATAAAGGCATACAATGACACTCTCTGACTGCAAGCAAACTGCAAGTCTCTTGTCAATGCTTGAGTCGTGACATTAAAATTGCGATGGGCTTTCCGAAATGCATCTGCTCACATTGGTGCCGCATAATTGAGCTGCACCGATGATGCTTGAATGTGAAGGTGGGAGTGCGAAACGGGCTGCGAGTGCTCTCGCTGGGATGCTCCTATCTACCCCTGTAACATCGAAACGTGACTGATCTTACGTCACCAACCTGCTTTCACTGTTCAGTGACGAGGCCGGCACGACCACCGCCAGCGTTCGCAAAGCGTTCGTGCCAACGACCAGCAAAAGACTCTATAACTGCAGTCGCAGAGAGGTCAATCGCTGCTGCTTCAAGTAATGATTAGGTTTATTCTCGTTCAGGTTAGTGGCCAACAGGCCAGTACGATCAATGGCTGATTTCTTGTTTGCAGAATCGTCAGGGAAAGACGCGTCTTTCGAAATGGTATGTTCCGTATGACGATGACGAGAAGGTTCGTCGGGGCTCATGCACCTCTGACCTTCAATTGAAGAGTCGCTGGATAGGTCAGGCTCCGTGGGGAAGTCCATCGACTTGTAGCACCGCGGGACCAGAAATATCAATCTAATTTCGTTGAGGTGCGTTCTTTGGGTTGTTGGATCCGACCTCATTGGAATAACATAGGCTTCACCAGTTTCGCAACTACAAGGTCGTCTATCGTCGCTATGCTGGCTTGTTCTTCTGTGTCTGTGTTGATGCCAACGACAATGAACTTGCTTATCTTGAAGCAATACATCTGTTCGTGGAAGTCTTAGGTGAGAGAATTGTCATTCTCATGCCTTGGCCTGCGAACCCCCCTTACGATGCACCTTTAAGACACTTTCTTCGACAACGTCTGCGAGTTGGACCTTGTGTTCAACTTTTACAAGGCGAGCATTATAATATATCCCCGACACCTTTTCTCACACTCATCATAGGTATACGCCATTCTTGATGAAATCTTCCTTGCCGGCGAGATCGAAGAAACAAGCAAAGACGTTGTTCTGTCAAGGCTTGAGGAGCTAGAGAAACTAGAATGATCGCAAGTCAGTTCCACGCGTCCTCCCCCGGCGTGCCCACCCACTCTGCTGTCCCAGTCGTCGCACCACTGGCCGTTTCTCTCTCATCTCTACAGCCCTCATCATGGAAGTTTTTGACCTGTCATAAATTTTGTATTTCATCAATTTTAGCTTCCATTTTGTCAATGCCTCGCTTTCCCTGCGACAATCCGTCGCGAGATTATTCACCTTCGGCGATATACCATCAGTCCAGCACTGAATGCGGTTCCGTTAAACCATTGCCCCTTCTTTTCGCGCTGACGAGGCTTCTTTTCTCAATTGTTCGTCCCTTGTGCTTCTGCGGCAGCCTGCAACTTCCCGCATTTCCTCCGTCATCAACTCGGGCGTAAGTTTCATCCCGTTGGCGCATGCCCTTCGCTGAGTTGCCGACCGATCCGAAGACGACACCAAGGTGAGAGGATTTTGACTTTCTACCAGGGATTATACTATTAACTCACTTTCTTCCGAGGCTTATCCAGCTCTCCCGCTTCAACTCCCAAGTTGGAGAATGGATCCACCCTTTTGTGGCTCTCATTCGCATTAAAGCCGTCGAGTTTGCTTGATATAGCAATCTATGATGCAAATCGTCCGTCAATCCTGGCTTGATATCCCACCGTATACGTTATGTGGTTTCCGCTCATAACTGTACGAGGAGCCATAAGGAACGCCTGACCCATTAACCAAGCCGTGTCGGGGCATCACGGAAAAATTTCTACCTCCCTCTCGGTCGTTCGTGGAGGTGCACCTCCAACTTGGGAAATCACACAAACCATCTCATCGCACCATCTAATTGAGGGTCAGGCAGCTCCCGTGAACCTTACCTTACCTCCTCACCATTCCGCAGCCTTGCGGTTCGCTTTGTGGCGAAGGCCTAGAGTTGTATTGGCTTACTCACGGTGCGGCCGCCCCTCGAAGACGATGAACGGCGTTGTTGGCCCCGTTGCGGTCCTCTCTTACGAATAGTTTCATTGTTAGCGTGAGTCAAACGAAACCTGGTTTTGTAACCTACTGATGGCCTACTACACGTTTGTTGTGACCTGCTCGTATTCTACATGATTTTCTCAACCATTCGAAGAACGAACAATTAAGTAGGTTGGAGCCCGATAGGCGCTGATAGGCCAAAGATGTTTTCTGACACAAACGCGCGTCGAAGCGAAGATCGGGGAGCATTGGATCTTACCCGACCACTTAGAGAGGCATCACGATGGTTTGGTTCCTTGACTGTATTTCGTCCACCTGGGAAAGTTTCTTTATTAGAGGCACCGAGGTTTATCTGCCCTGCCCCAAAGGCTCCGGAGCTGAAAACGGTCGCAAGCAAGTTAGTTTCTTTCCTCTCTCTCATGTTGCTATGACTTGCGTTGCTCACCGAGCCATCCGAAAAGAAAAGCACATGGCATCCACGAGGCCCCCACGAGGAACGACCGACTCGGTACCTCCCGCCCAACACCGACGGTCGATACGGTAACCAGCAGAGCCAGGGACGTTGAGTACGTCCTCCGAGCGGGGGCTGGGAATTAATCGGCGTGTATAATGACTGCATGACCGGAGATCCCCTGTCATCCGAAATGCCCCCGAGTTCTTGGAAGGACATTTCCACGGTCGCCCAAGAAATTCCAAAGGTGGGGGCTAGGTCTGCATAAATAGCGTTAGATTCATCATATGCTGCTACTGCTTATTTCGCAGAACTTCCCTTCTGTGCCGCCGAATTTTGTTTTCTCCAAACCCGGGTTTCCTTGACGGTGCGTCAGTATTATTGACTTTGTTCTCTTGATAGTTCTTGGCTAATAAAAGCCCCCACCCCCTTCGAACCACGACTCTTCTTTCTGGTCGATTGTGCCTCCCTTATCTCGTCTAGTAGTCTCCGCACAACGTTGGAGCCAATCCTTCCTTTAGTAAAGTTGACGGTCGGCTTGGTTCATCTTTTCCATATCGCCCCAGCTGACCGTTCCGTTAAGTGTTATGCCCCCCTCCGTATGGAATTGTCATTGGAGGCATACCGCAACATTGTAAACTATGTCGGAAACCGAAGCAATATAGCAACGCTCTGCAGAGTCTCAAAGGGCTTCCAGTATGTTGCGCAGCGTGCTCTCTACAATACGTTATACTTGCGAAACGTCCACTCCACCATCTCCGTCTGTCACACTTTATCAACTTCCCCTCGTCTTGCCGGACTCGTCGATGCCCTCACTGTCTCCCTCTCCGATAAAGAGCAGGATAACGACTCTGATTCCGAAGATGAAAGTCAGTCGCGTGCAAGACTGGACGAAGAAGAGAACGCGCCATCTATCACGGATTTCTGGGAGGCAATCGCGTCCGCGCTTAGGAACACTTCGCGTCTTCGCTATCTTAACATCCATATCAATAGCTCTGCGGCCTCTGTAGCTTGGATTCTCCAGGGCTGTGCCTTTCGCCTTCGGGGGTTCCACTGCGATCTTGACTGGGACTTAGACCTCGTGACATTTTTGAACACACAAACCGACCTAGACGATCTTTATATCTTAGACTATCAAGAAGATACCCCATCGACTGTATCATCATCACCATCCCTTCGCCTTCTTTCTACTGCGCTTCCTAATCTTTCCACTCTCGAATGCACCTTCTCGGAAGCCGCAGTGGCTATTGTGCCTGGTCGTCCCATCACTCATCTTAAATCCTGCTTTTCGCGCACTGTCATCGAAGAGAAGCACGCGGAGATGTCCCTCCTTTTTTCCAAGATTAGACACTCTTCACGGCGTCTGAGGGCGCTCGACATCGCTGATTCTTCCTACACGGAACCATTCAGTATGGAGCTTCTCCGACACGTGATACGGACCAGAGCCACTGTCTCTGAGTTAAGGTATCTTGGGACATTGGTTTTGCCCATTGGCGGTCAAGAGGTCTGTCCAACTCGCCTGTCCCTTCACATCTCATACTCACTTACGCGCTTCCCCTTCTTGCCACTTTGCTTTCCGTTTACAAAGCGTTTACAGTTCTATGGGCTGTTAATGCGCTTGCCTCGGATAGAGTGCGTGGAAGTGGAAGTTTCGCATTGGGAACCCCCACCGGCCACGCTAACCGCGTTCCGCGCGCTCACCCTGGAATTACGCTTGTACTGTCCCACAGTTACTCGTGTCATCTTCGTACACGAGTTCGACCGTACCGTGACCTCGGTTGTCGGCGGCCTTTGCGTGTTGGATAACGAAATTAGCACTGATATGCTTTGGAGTGAAATATAGTATCCTCATATCTCTGTGAGTGAATTTTCGCACTTGGATCATGGATATCTGTGCTCATCTACATACCTCTGCCCTCGAAGGTTAATTATGTACATCTCCGTCCGCCCGAGCAGATTTTCTCCCACCATCCCCTTGCATTTGCTTTCGTTCGGTTTGCTTCCACCTCGTATCCTTCCTTTTCTCTCTTTGCATACCCAATACCCCCTTGTAGCCCAAGTCGTCCACATTGCACCCTGCTTATATGTAACTTACATTCCCATCCTTGACACTCATTACTATATTTCCCTCGTAGCATCATCCCGCATTTACGGTATCCATATCACACAATGTCAAATTTCCGCGTTCTTGCCTCTTTTGCTTCGCCTGACATTCTTTCAGAAGACCTTGCGTATGCGGTTATTGGTCCCGATTTGATGGAGTTCGGTGTTAGATGCTGACAATTGATGACGCCCACAGGTCACTTCCAACAGTTTGCCAGGTGAACCGGCTTCTGTCCCGCATGTCTCCTTCCCAGTGGTGTGTCGACGTCATTTACATATGTGGTCTCCTTTGATGACCTGTTTCCAGCGTCTTGTCGTGCTGGACGTTTGTCTGACCGTCAATTTGACCGCCGGCTTACCTGACATGCAATTTCCATCTGGTCAACGTAGATTATTGGCGAAAAAGCTCATGTTCTCAATTGTTTGTAGGACCGATTCAGGGTTAGTTTCCAATGTCGTTGGGCGAAGTTAAAACCCTCCGTGACCTACCCACGACGTGTTCACCCCTTCAGGCTTCAGGCTTCCTTTCTGGGCAGTAAAACACCATTGCTCCCAGTATTATTAACTTGGCTAGCGTGTTGAACTGGGAGGTACAGATGCTCAATCTTCGGCTCATCGGGAATATAATTTCCCGGTCAGGTAAGCTCCAATCACTGTGAAGGGAGTGATGCAATGAACACTGAACGACCCTTCTCGCGTAGTCTGGGGCTTGGACCAGATGCCGCTCTGTTGGACCTCTAGTCAAACGCCCTTCGAATTTGAAGGAATAGATCTGCAATTCACATTGGTCATGACTGATGCACACCGGGATTTAATCGACTCAGATCTGTATTCCCTTGGCAGTTGAGTCCCCCCCTCATTGGTACGAATGCATCCACATATGAATGGCGTCCCCTCCACTTTCTATGTGTGAAGAGGTCGAACAATCGGTTGTCCCTTAGGTTGATCCGTTTACGAAATTTTCAATGTCCACAAGTCCACAATGCCCAAATATCTGAATCCAACCAAACTCGGGGCGCACATGCTCGCTCTTTGGCGGCCTTCGGCTTGATCGCGATCTTCAATGATTCTTCTCGAAGACCCACTCGAACGCACGCTAATCGACGTTCCATAGCACCCCGAGTAACCCAATGTTTACTTCGCTGTGCTGTATTTCTCCATAATTCAATGACTCAACGATCAGAGGGCCAGCCTACCCTTCATAGCCCCGGTCCTTTGAAGGTTTGTTCAGTGAACGGAGGCCTACGAAATACCGCCTCTATCTTCAATACCCTCCAACCAACTCTTTGACACCTCGCTGCGTCGTGTCAAATGATCCGAGATTACTGGCTACCCCTCAGGCTACCGATATACCGAGATTCATTGTGTGTCACCTGGATGAGTTGAAGTCAGGTTCCAAAAGCTTCAAGAAAAAGTGTTCAGCGATGTGTCTCAAGCTTGACTTCCCTACCCAACGTGCGACTTTGAAAGTTCGCAGCGTAGGGCGGTCTAGACGAACAAGGCTCGAAATATCTTCAAGGCCTAGCAGTTTGCTAGCAGTTGGTTCGCTCATACTCTATTAGCCATTGATACGCCAATGCACATTACATTCGCTCGAAACCTCAATCTACGACTCAGATTATGAATGGGTCTCCGAGTCTAAGCACATTTGGCGGAAATTTCGCGTTCCTGGGGGTGTGAAAGAACTCCAAGTCCGAGGCGTCCCTATCTGAGCTCCTGAACTCGGTCGAGCATGTGACCACCAGCTATACAGTACACCGGCAACATCCGAACGGTACTGAACGCATCCCAAATTATCGATCGCCTCCGCCACACTCCTCAAGACCCCTCAAGACTTCGACAAATGGCCTCTCGCCCCACCGTCAACGTACGCTCCGCCTCTGGAGGTGAGAGCTCTTAATGAGATATCGAGAAATCTTAATAATTGGGATTTTATGGGTTTATAGAGGCCTCATCTTCCCTTCCCCTTCCTGCGGTTTTGACCGCGCCCATTAGGCTCGATGTAGTTGCTCAAGTGCACAGTGAGTAAATTGCTACTATGAGACACTGAGGAACTAGGGTTGATGAGGAATTGTGATCAGAGAGCATCGCTAAGAACCGCAGACAAGCCTACTCCGTCAGCGAGAAGGCTGGTCACCAAACTAGTGCCGAGTCTTGGGGTACTGGTCGTGCTGTTGCTCGTATCCCCCGTGTTGGTGGAGGAGGAACTCACCGCTCTGGTCAGGTGCGTCGAATTTGTGTGTAAAGCAAGATAAAAATGATTGACCCATTGATGCCTTATCTAGGCTGCTTTCGGCAACATGTGCCGTGGTGGTCGTATGTTCGCCCCTACCAAGACCTGGCGTAAGTGGCACGTCAAGGTCAACCAGAACCAGCGCCGATTTGCCGTCGTCTCTGCCCTCGCTGCTTCTGCTCTCCCATCCCTCGTTCTCGCTCGTGGTCACCGCATCGAGCAAATCGAGGAAGTGCCCCTCGTTGTCAGCTCCTCCGCTGAATCCTTTAAAAAAACCAAGGAAGCTGTTGCACTTCTCAAGGCCCTCCACGCCTACACCGATGTCGTCAAGGTGTCAAATTCCCGTAAATTGAGAGCTGGAAAGGGTAAAATGCGCAATCGCCGTCACAGACAACGCCGCGGGCCTCTCGTTGTTTATAACGAAGACAACGGTATCGTTAAGGCTTTCCGTAACTTGCCCGGCGTCGAACTTGTCAACGTACGGAGGTTGAATCTCCTCCAGCTCGCTCCTGGTGGTCATCTGGGACGTTTCGTCATCTGGACAGAAGGTGCCTTTGCTCTCCTCGATGACGTGTTCGGAACCTTCGACAAGGCTTCCGTCTACAAGAAGGGATACATGTAAGTTCATTCCCTTACCGTCAGTCAATGATCCGTTTGTTTATCGCCGCTTTCCTCCCCACAGCTTGCCCTCTGCTAAGATCACCAACCCTGATGTCACCCGTCTCATCAACAGCGACGAAATCCAAAGCGTCGTTCGCCCCGCTGGCCAGAAAGTTCAGAAGAGACCTTGGACCCAGAAGAAGAACCCCCTCGTCAACAAGGCCGTTCTCTTCCGTCTCAACCCATACGCAAAGACTCTCCGTCGTCAAGAAATCCGTAAGTTTTTCCCGTTTTGATTCATCAAAGTTGCGATTTCCTCATCTGTTATATCGCTCCTTCAGTCAAGCAGGAGCGTCTGAAGGCCAAGGGCGGGAAGAAGACCAAGAAGGTCGCTGCTGCCGGCGAGGCCTTCTTGCAAACCTTGCTCGCTCCTTAAATGTCTGTTGATTTGCATGACTCCGACCATTATCTCGCTAAGCACAATATGTCTATGACTTGTCAGTTGTATGTTTACCAGACTTTGACGTTATCCATGTCCCACTGCGTATTGCCAACCCCCTTTCATTGGAGGATAAGCCCATTCGTTATACTTCTTGAAAGCGTGGGATATAGTGTTCCCACCGTCCATACTTGCCCCGATTGCATTCAGAATTCACTAGAGCTTCGACCACGGAGCTCACTTCACTTTCAAAGCCACTAGGTTTGCCCCAGAAAGTGCGAGCAAACAACGAGCTTGCGTGTACGATAAAGACTTCAAGCTTCAAGCTTCTTAAACGAAGACGAACGCCGGATAGTTAGTCGTCCAGTGTTCGTCCAGTAGACGTCGAGCCACTTTCAAGCACTTCTATCTCACAGTGATTATGGCCAGCCACCGGTAGGTACGTCGCTTCTTGTACGCATCGACGTGTGACGCCCCAATGCCGGCTACATACTCAACCTGACCTTCACTACCTCTAATCTAAATACGGTCTAAATGCCACACCTCGTCCCCATGCCCGAGTCTCAAGGACTCTCCTCGGGAGCTCCCTCGACATATTGTCATACGCAGGTTACTACAACGAAGGTTATGCTTTCTTGTAATTTGCTTTCACTAGCGTTCTGTGAGTCAACAATTTCTCTATCCTTAGTCACCCCAGTTGATTCTCCAATGTGCTTGGCTTCTGATCCTGCGTCTGTAGGTTACTCTTCATCCGATTCTTAACGTCGGGCATCTTTTCCGCATTCATGGAAAGCGATGTTCGCTTTAACGTTAAGTATCAACTCAAACGTTAGCGAGTTATGCTCGGATGCCATCTTCCCTCCGCTTTCATGTGTCCCTCGACGTAGGTTTGGCTCGCGCTACAGAAGCCACGAGAAGCCACTGTTCCATTTAGCTTAACGCGCGCAAACTTGCGACCATCCAAATAAATTGCAATGCTCACCTCACCTATACGACAGCTCCCTTGTATGATGTTCTACCCAGCCCTTGTGGTAGCTTTCTGCTCCGCAACGCTCGCTCATGTTACTGGCCAGATCCCTGTCGTCGGCGGCATCCTGGGGGGTGTCCGAAAGAACTTGCCTCCTTCACGTCCAATCATCGGCAAAGCCATGCACAGGTTGACGGATACCATGCGTGTGACAGAAAACAGTGGAGTCTGCGGTATGTTCCCCTTACCTTTTTTCGCTGCATCGGAGACTAAGGCACACTCGTCTTGTCAGAAACCACCGCTGGCGTATATCAAGCTTCAGGATACGCAACTTTAACTACCACGGAGAGTATGTGGTTCGTAGGACACATTGGTGCTGCATCCGTCTACCTGTTCAACCTTGACAATTCAGGTTTTGGTACTTTGCTGCCCGTAATGAACCTGAGAAAGCGCCTCTCGCTCTTTGGTTCAGCGGTGGTGTACGTGTTTCGGCGTAATTTGTTCATTATTGATCTCATTAGTTCACAGCCCGGAGCGTCGTCTATGATCGGCCTTTTCCAAGAAAACGGACCATGTCGCATCAGGAACGACAGCTCCGATGTCGACCACAATCCGTTCTCGTGGAATAACCATGCAAACATCCTGTACATCGACCAGCCCATCGGTGTCGGCTTTTCGCATGGACCCTCCACCGTGGGGACAAGTCAACAGGCTGCTGAGGATGTGTGGAAGTTCTTGCAGATTTTCTTCAAACATGAAAGGTTTTCAGATTTGCTCGCCAGTCCGCTCGCCATCTGGACTGAATCGTAAGTTCGACATTCAAAGTGCGTCTGTTCCCCGGATTAATCATTGAGTAGGTACGGTGGGCATTATGGTCCTGCCTTCGCTGCGTACGTTCCAATAGTTTATCCCTTGTAGTGTACACCTACTCTCTCTTTCCGTAGTCATATCCTAGACCAGAACGACGCGATCGCACGGGGGGCCGTCGATGGACTTCACATCAATCTGAAGGTCCTGGGCATTGGAAATGGCCTAACGGTTAGTGAACCCCCAACCTCAGCGAGTCTTCAATCTTCACTGACGAAATCTTAATGCAAGGATTCGCTCATACAGTACCAAGAATATATCAGCTATGCAGGAAAAAATCCTTATCATCCCCTAGTGTCCGATGAGGTCATCCAGACAGCGAATGAAACATGGACAAAACCAGGCGGATGTCGTGACCAAGTAAGCTAACCGGGTTATAGACATTCCATAGGACTCCCATCTGATCACAGCTCGCAGATCAAGGATTGCTACGCTTCTAATGATACAAGTCCAGCATGTACAGTCGCACAAGACTACTGCAGTGAGAAATTTGTAGCCCCCCTGATGGGTGATTGGGATGTGCGTTGTTGCCCAATCTGCTGACAATGACCACACCTTATCTGTGGCTCTGGGGCCACCGGGGCCACCTTCGCAGGTCTATTATGTCCTTGAAAAAGCTCGAGACGAGTCCTATCCCCCTGACTTCAATTTCGTGGACTACTTAAACGGTCAAATAGCAGCCATCGGTGCTGAAGTTCCTTTCGAAGCCGTCAACTACGGCGTATATGACAACTTTTCTCAAACCGGTATGATGCCTTCAAACAATGGTTCAACAACGACTAAGTACTGCTTCTAAGGTGATGTGATGCGCAACTTTCGACCCTATCTGGAAAGGGTCATCAACGCAAATGGCATGCGAACGTTCATCTATGATGGCGACGCTGTAAGCTCGATCTCTACAAGCAATGATCTCAAGAGCTTACACCCTAAATCACAGGACTTCATCTGCAATTATATGGGCGTTGAGAGTGTGGTGTGTTATAAACCCTTTCCCGCGTCCTCAGCTCATATCGTGAGCGATCACTGACGCTTAGGTCGACGCCCTTGAAACCAAATACGCGAACCAATATCGTACACAAGAATTCGAAACATATACCGTTCGAGGGCAAGAAGCTGGACTGTACAAAACTGCGGGATCTTTCTCGTACCTACGGATTTTCGGATCCGGACACGAAGTCCCTGCGTATGGCTATGGTGACTTGGAGGTGGGCGAAGTTGCAGATCAGTTCTTCAGGCAAATTATGATGGAGAGCTTGCGCTCAACGTGATCATGTCACGGACCCATGTACCAGCGTATGAGCGCAACCCTCGGAAACATTGGCCTTGAGGCCTGTTGGACATTCTTCCTCGCATATTCAAGGGAAGCAGTACATCATTGGGAATTGATCTTATTTTTGTGACGTACTCATATATATACTCTACAACGGACCTTTTCCTTTACGTCGACACCAAACTCGAGTTACTCATGATCTGATCGAAGAATTGGAGGGCTGCCTGACCCGCCAATAGTCCACCAAACTTGTACGCAGGGACTTCGTGTCCGGCGCCGAAAATGCGCAAGTAAGAGAATGTACCAGCGTTTTTGAATTGACCTGTTGCCTTTCCGTCTACGGTGTATGATTTGAAAGCTTGCTGCTTGTATGTGGTGGTGAATTTTGTGTTGAGCGCGTCGACCTAGCCAGAATCCATGAGTAATTGGAAGGAATAGACAAAGAAAGGGATATAAAAGACACTGACCATTGCTTCAACGCCGTTAAAGTTGAGGATGTAATCCTGGCGCACAGTTTCATTAGTTCGGAGCAAGGTTTTGAGGGGGAAAGGGACTCACAGCGTCGCCATCAAATATGATAGTTCGCACCCCAGCGTTGATGACAGTCTCTAAGTCAGGTCTAGAGTTGCGCATCCAATCACCTAAGCAAGAGATCTCAGCAAGAAGACACTATTTAATCGATGGACGTACCAGTAGCGGCAAAGTTGTTGTAGACAGTTCGACTACTGGTCGTGTAGGTGACCTCTCCACCGATCTTGGATGCGACGGAGTTCAACCACGTCGTAAACGAGGGTGGGTAGGGGTCGGGGTTGGTAGCGAGCACGTAGTATACCTACGGTCGATGGGTTGGCGGCAGCGTCTTCAATGATGGAGCAAGCACGTACATCAAAGTTCCCAGCTAAGGGTGATAAAATGTTGTTGTTGCAGAAGCTCTGAGCCCTAGAGCAAACGCTATTGGTTCCACCGTTGTTGCATTGTGTGATCTGAGGCAAGAAAGAGGTATCAGCAAGGACTCTAGTTGGAAATGGAAATAGTGACGCACCAAGTCACGGCATCCGCCTGATTGTGTCCACGCCGTAGACCCTCGATTGAGAGTAGATTGAGAGACGAGTGGGTGATATGGGTTGTTGGCCGCGTATTGAATGTACCCAGGGTATTGAACAAGGGGATCCTTCAAAAGATGATGAGGACACTGGGTAGGTATTACTTATTTGAGGATTCATACCGTAAGACCATCACCAACTCCAAGAGCCTTTAGGTTCAGAGGAAGACCGCTAACCTGCCCCGAAGCGATAGCAGCGTTTTGTGCGAGGAAATGGCTAAGTAAACCCGAGTTGTAGTGAAAGGTCGCGCAAGTGTGGAAAAGATTCGCTTACGCAGCAAATGTGGGACCGTAGTGACCACCATATCTAAGTCCCAGGGTCACTAAGCGAGTGATGAAGACAAGAAGGTGACTTACGACTCCGTCCAAATGGCAAGGTCGCGCCCCTGGAGTCCTGAGAACCTCCTATCCTTGAGCCAAATCTGCAAGAACGACCAGACATCGGCGGCGGCTTGTTGGCTGGTTCCGACTTGCATGTCACCATGAGAAAAGCCCACTCCGACAGGCTGGTCGATGAAGAGAATATTGGCATTGGTGTTCCAAGAGAAGGGATTGAGAACGACTCTAGAGGAGTCATTGGTGATGCGGCAGGGGCCGTTTTCTTGGAAGAGACCAATCATCGAAGATGAACCCGGCTGTAATAGGATATCTGATGAGCGAGAGCGCTAGACAGATGAGGTAGAGAATATACCCCTCCATTGAACCAGAGTGCAAGGGGGGCCGTGTCGGGATTATTGCGAGCGGCGAAGAACCAAAACCTACGCGAGGAAATGAGCTGGCTCGATTATCGTCCAAGATAAATCACTCGTACCAGATACTCTTTGTAGAGGTTAGATCTCCGTAGCCGGAGGCTTGAAAAACGCCTGGAGTGGTCTCTGTCATATTGTGTCAGCGTTCGACCCTAGGTGACGATGAACGGAAGTATTTACCGCAAACGCCATGATTTTCGACAACCCTGAGAGCACCTGGGGTCGTAGCAGCTGGCGCAAGAGCGATCTTCTCCTCCGGAACGAATGTTGCTGGGTTCGGAACACCTCCGATGACGCCGTCAACTACAGGGATCTGCCCCGCATTAACCAAGGTAAATAGAGCGGGAAGGATCCCAACGAGAGCGAACAAGAACATTTCAGTGCGCAGGTGGCTCATTCTGTGAGCGAAGCAGCTTGGACTTTATACGTCCTGACGCAGTACCCTACCAGTTTCCAGCGAAGCGGACCAGCAAGCTACACAATACTCGCGGCAGCCTATCTGCTGATGTTGCACATGGTCGATGGGTTCTGACATTGAGCTGAAAATAACCTTCTATCGCAAGGATACCCGTCATCTTATTCTGACTTTCAACGTAAAATAATCAGCTTGTTGACTCTTTCACCGATTTGTGAAATCCCCGGCGAAGATTCACTCACCAGTGATCAATGTCCTGGTCTACAGGACGCCGAAAATTCAGTCGTCCTGAGCGGCTGTATGAGCCAGTCGACGGATAGTGTCAATGGTGTCATAGGTGCCATGTTATCGCAGACCGTCCACAGGGAGCACGACTTCTATAGTCACGCAAACATATGGCGAGTGAAGGTGTCGTTCGGAGATATTGGGGCACAAAAGAAGAGAAGACCAAGGTTGCCACCTGGTATTCTCATCACGTTCTTTATGGGTCGAATGATGAACATCCAGCAGTTCTTTGCGAGGAGGCCCAGATGCGCCAATAATCTCCGGCAATTAGAGAAGTTAATCGGTGTCATGGTTGAGATGGCAGTGGTGAAGGCAGGAGTATTTGGAGAGTATTCACTTCATTGGTCGAATTTAATCCACAACACTCGTCGTATGAACTAAGTCGGTCGTTCATATCTCTGTTAGTATATCGGTTAGTACACGCGCCTGTCAAACGAGTAGGAACGCGCGAAAGCTGGGTTCGACTCCCAGACAGAGAGGACTTTGGCTCCTGCCATTCCATTTTTGTCTCCTGTAGCAACGGTCTTGGACACTTTGATCAAGCGACGCGAGTCTTTTGGGTTGAAGGGGCTTCAAGCTTCAGAAGGCTATTTCCAGGCGGGAAAAGTATGAGCAAAATTGAACTTGGTCCGAGCTGGGAGGCGATCGGAACGAAATGGTGCTGTCAAAACGAGGAGGAATCTTTACTAAACTTACACTCAATTTAATGTATGTATGTGCTCGTTCCGAACAAGGTTCACGTTGAGCGCAGGCTTGACTCCGTCATAATCTGCCTGAAGAATTGATCTGCCACTTCACCCGCCTTCAAATCACCATCACTATACGCAGGGACTTCATGCCCAGATCCAAAAATCCGCAAATACGAAAACGACCCAGCACTTTTGAATAAACCAGCTTCTTGACCTCGGACGCTATACCTTTGGAATTCTTGGGTTTTGTATTGACTCGCGAAGTTAATTTGCAATGTGTCGGGCAGGGTCAGGAGTATCCAAACAGACAACGGGATAAAAACGCACCATGCTCTCGACTCCCATATAATTACAGATGAAATCCTGAGATCAGAGTATCAGCTCTCGTCAACGGGGTTCGAAGGGGTTGAGCTCACGGCATCGCCATCATAGATGAATGTCCGCATGCCATCTGTGTTGATGACCCTCTCTAGGTAAGGGCGGAAGTTGCGCATCCAATCACCTAAGGGGCGCGAGTTCAGCCTTCTTCGAGTTCAAGTGAGCTTAGTAGGACGTTTTACCACTCCAGGCGAAGTTCACATATACAGGGCGGCTGATCATTTCGAAAGGCACTTCTGCACCGATGACTGCTCTTTGACTATCCAAGTAGTCCTCAAATCCAGGAGGGTACGCATCGGGGTCCTTCGCGAGGACGTAGTATACCTACAAATGTATGATGAAGAGCCTGACGGAAGAACAGAGAAGTCAAGAACATACGTCCCAATCCCCAATTAGGGGTCCCACCACGTCAGAATTGCAGTGAAGTTGTGCGACTGTGCAAATAGGATTGAAGTCGTCATTAGCGTAGCAGCTCTTGATCTACGGTGGGGCTGTGATCAGCGAAACCTAGCGGCATGTTCCTGCTAGAACGCACTTTGTCACGACATCCTCCGGTTTCCGTCCATGATCCATTCGCCTTCTGGATGGTTTTGTTGGACACCAAGGGGTAATAAGGATTCTTCCCTGCGTAATCGATGTATCCTTGATACTGTATGAGCGGGTCCTGGCATTGGAATTGGGTTAGTCAAGGCTCGCTTTGATGGTCACTGGCTAACCGTTAAGCCATTTCCAATGGCCAGGGCTTTCAGATTGACATGAAGTGCATCAATCGCTCCCTTTTCCATCGCGTCGTTCTGGTCCAGTATGTGACTAAAAGGTATAAGATTATAAGACACTAAGACACAAGTAGAAAGGACCGCGATAGGAAAACTGACGCAGCGAAGGCGGGTCCGTAGTGTCCACCATAACTGCACATCAATTAGTTCGAGGCCTGATACACTTGGGTTCCGAGAACCTACGATTCGGTCCATATGGCGAGGGGTCGATCCAGCAACTTTGAGAACCTCTCATCCTTGAAAAATATCTGCAAGAACTTCCATACGTCTTCAGCAGCCTGATGACTTGTCCCCACGGTGGAGGGGCCATACGAAAAGCCGACACCGATGGGTTGGTCGATGTACAGGATGTTCGCATGGTTATTCCACGAGAACGGATTGTGGTCGACATCGGAGCTGTCGTTCCTAATGCGACACGGACCATTTTCTTGGAAGAGACCGATCATAGAAGACGCTCCGGGCTGTGAACAGATACTATTAACAATTCAAGAAAATTGCGCTCAAGGACGTACGCCTCCGTTGAACCAAAGAGCAAGAGGTGCTTTTTCAGGCTCGTTACGGGCTTCAAAGTACCAAAACCTGAATGGCGGGGTTCACAAAGATGGAGATATATTTGGTGTGTCTGACGAACCACATATTCTCCGTGGGGGCTAAAGTCGCGTATCCTGAAGCTTGATACACGCCAGCGGTGGTTTCTGACAAGGAGATAGCGCCTCAGCTACAGCGAGCGTGAGTGAGCTGAGAGTCATACCGCAGACACCGCTGTTTTCAGTTACACGCAGTGCGCCGGGTATTCTTTCCAGGCCTTTCTTGAGAACTGGAGCTTGAGGAGGTGGATCCTTAGGTACACCGCCCACAACGTCATCAATAATCGGTATTTGACCAGTAGCATAAGCAAGCGTCGCAGAAAAGAAAGCGACCAGAAGGGCGGGATAGAACATGACGGAAGGATGGGACGAGGCAGGGAGAGATCGAGAGGGGCAGGGATCGCTATTAATATGAGCGGTGGCGAATTTGTGCGTGTTAAGACTTTTGGGAGAGCGGCTTTCAACGCAAGCAAGAGGAAATCGAGAAACGAGAAATCTCATTCTAGAATCCAGATAATAGGAAGCCATTGTTGACAGTTGTACCCTGGGCAGAAATCCACTGGAGGAGGCGCCGCTCTGGTCAATTTCTTCACTTATTATGGTTCCGACTAGTGGGCTAACAGAAATATAGCACCACCTAGCAGCGTTCGCGAATTTGAACGGAATGTAGTCCATTCTATCGTTCCGTAAGGTTTGAAGTGTTCATATGTGTTTCACGAATCTTCGTGTTAGCTCAATAGCCTCGAATACAAGTACTTCAGATTTTATCTAGCCCATATATGAGCTGCCAGAAAACAAGGGCATGCTCCTCGGTCTCAAGGTGGAAGGGGGCATGGTTCAAAGAAGTTCGGAATGGGCGGAAACGCCAAGAAAGCGCGCTGCGCGTCTGTGCCTTGGCTCCCCTGATCCCTCCAGCTCAAGCCGAACATTTAATCCAGTCCATACGCGATGATAGCAGACTTAGCAATCTGTTATGTCTGGATGGCACGGTTCCAGAGCATCCCTACCGAAGCCCTCAGCAAGCACTGCGGAAAAGAGGAATTACCAAGTTCTTGTTCTTACCCCCTAAGCCCCTCCTATGGACTGAAATGTTTGAGCGCCTGCAACCGACTTTCAGGCACCGCACCACCACCACAGCCTCCTCGTTTTGGAACAGCCCCGCGAGGAAGAAAAACCTTGAAACCGAGGTCCTTGCCTCCAACTACGCAAATGTCCAGGTATCCCCCAGATGTGAGCCTTTTTCTCTCTTTAAACGGTGCAGAATTCATTGGGATTTGCACATACAGGCAGATGAAGCCCAGCGGGGCAGGTATAACGATGGGTACAACCCAAATCCAAGTCCATATACTCTCTCGACGTCGCCAAATCCATATGAGCGATATGATGCGCCTTATTCGCTGCCGGACCCGTTTGCCAATCCAACGTCTTATCACACACCTCCACCTCCTCCACCACAAGCCCCTGGCTACCCACCTCAGGTCGATGCTTACGGTGTACCCATTCATCCGCAGTCACCACCACCGATGTCGCAGACACCAATGTCGTTACCTCACCCAGCGCACTCGCCACCGCCAGCCGTACCAGAATACCCACCTTTTCAGCACCCACCACCACCGCCAGCGACGCGCTACGAACTTCATGACGACGACGGAGGGGACACCGGTGACATACCGCTACTTCGACGGGACCCAAGCTACACGTCGGGAATCAACATGCCTGTGCCAGGAGGATATGGAGACGACTCTGCCACCGCAGACGATCGGTCGGAGGTCAATATCCGATATGGGCGCATACCCCAGCGCGTTCCTCGTCGTTACAAAACCATCAAGAAAGTTGAGCTTTTCCATGGCAACTTTGTGCTGGACTCCGCAGTTCCTACGAAGTTGCTGAATATGTGTTCAAACAAGACGGATAGGGAGTTTACGCACATGCGATATTCTGCTGCGACATGTGATCCGAATGACTTCAAGGACTCGGGTTTCACGCTTAGACAGGTACACTATGACCCGCCACGGAGGACGGAACTGTTTATTGTGATGACAATGTACAACGAGGATGAGGAGCTGTTTTGTCGGACCATGCATGGTGTGATGAAAAATGTCATGCACCTGGTGAAGAGGGATAGAAGTAAGACTTGGGGGAAAGATGGATGGAAGAAAGTGGTCGTTTGTATCGTCAGTGATGGTCGACAGAAGATCAACAGCAGGACGCTCAGTGTTATCGCTGCGATGGGATGTTATCAGGATGGTATTGCAAAGGTGCGTCCGTTTGAACTTCTTGTTTCTCCAATCCCACTTGAACGTCACGCTGTAGAATATCGTCAATGGCAAAGCTGTGACCGCCCACATCTACGAGTATACCACGCAAAGTGCGCCTCCAACTTTCCTTGATTCAAGTACCCCTAAAGCTTTTACCAGTTTCCGTCAATCCTTCTCTCAAGATTGAAGGCGCGGAAAAGGGTATCATCCCTGTCCAAATCATCTTCTGCTTGAAAGAGAAGAATCAGAAGAAGATTAACTCTCACCGATGGTTCTTCAATGCTTTTGGCCCAATCCTACAACCCAACGTTTGCATTCTTCTCGATGTTGTAAGCCTCGATTCTTCATCTCTACGCGATGTCACTCTCTGAAAGTCGTATACAGGGAACTATGCCCGGACCTACGAGTATCTACCATCTCTGGAAAGCTTTCGATATCAATTCAAATGTCGGTGGTGCTTGTGGGGAGATTGTTGCTCTCAAGGGCAAGTGGGGTCAGAATCTCATCAATCCTCTCGGTACGTCGCCTTTTCTTTCCACACCCACCGTTTGCTTATCACCCTGTTTCCTTTAGTCGCTGCCCAGAACTTCGAGTACAAGATGAGCAACATCCTTGACAAGCCACTGGAATCTGTCTTTGGTTATATCTCTGTTCTTCCGGGTGCTTTTAGCGCCTACCGCTACATTGCTCTGCAGAACGACTCTGTCGGTGAAGGGCCTCTACAAAAGTACTTCCTTGGAGAAAAGATGGTTGGTTTCGTTCTCCCCCTTAGGCGTTGTCCCCTCTCTGATTTGGTTTTTATCCAGCATGGTGCTGGAGCGGACATTTTCACTGCCAATATGTACCTCGCTGAGGATCGTGTATGTACTGCCTTCCACGCAGAGGCGGAGAGTCGCCTTACTCATGGACTCTGTAGATTCTCTGCTGGGAGCTGGTCTCGAAACGAGGTGGATCATGGACGCTGCACTACGTCAAGTCAGCGTACGCTGTCACCGATGTCCCCGACCAAGTAAATTCCCCCCGCTTGCTTTCTTCTCTACTCATCTAACGGCATCCTCTTCCAAAGGTTCCTGAGCTCATCTCCCAACGTCGTCGTTGGCTCAACGGTTCCTTCTTCGCCGCTGTGCACAGTACATTCCACTTTTATTATATCTATCGTTCGGCACATTCTTTCCTCAGGAAGTTTTGGATTCATGTAGAAATGTTCTACCAGCTCTTTAATCTTATCTTCAGTTGGTTTGCTCTGGTGCGTTTCTCTTTTTCGGACAATATATCTTAGTTATCTAACTTATATTGGCAGGCTAATTATTACATCGCTTTCGTCATTCTTTCCACCTCCATGGAAAGCGAAGAACTCGGTCTAAACGGAATTAATATCGCGAACGTCATCCTCAACTACTTCTACCTCGGCTTATTGATAATGTGTTTCCTACTATCACTGGGTAATCGACCGCAGGGTAGTAAGTGGGGTTATACGGCAGCGTTTATTGGGTTTGGGGTTATCACTATCTACATGACGGTTCGTTCTCTTCCCTTTGCGCTCATCCTGTTTGCTTATGTCTTGCATTACATGTTAGGTCGCCGCGTTCCTACTTGCTTTCAAGGGCATAGAGAATCTAGCGAAAAACGATGCGGATGGACTGCAAGTGGACGATTTGTTCACTAATGCCATCTTCCGTAATATCGTGCTCTCCCTTGCTGCCACGCTTGGATTGTACCTTTTGGCTTCGCTGATCTTCGTGAGTGCTCGGTCTTCTCGGCCTTATTAGTTTCTCAGCGGTTTCGCAGTTCGAACCTTGGCACATGATTACTTCCTTCGTCCAATATTTGTTGATGGCGCCGTCGTACATTGCTGTGCTCAACGTCTACGCTGTACGTCATGTCTCATCTTCTGCAACATCTTACCTATGCTAACATCATGCGGCGCAGTTCGCCAACGTCCACGATGTTTCATGGGGTACGAAAGGGGACAACAAAGTCTCCACCGATCTCGGAGTCGTCACCACAGGGAAGAACAAGAATGAAGTGGAGGTCAACGTTCCTACTGCGGAAACGGATATCAATGCTGCGTATGAAGATGCTATCGCTGTGCTGGCAGAGAAACCACCGAAGGCGGAATCGAAACCTGATCCAGCTACGCAGCAGGAAGATTACTACAGAAGTTTCAGGACAAAGTGAGTGTCTTTGGTCGTGATTCTGAACGAGAGTGTTGATGGAATCTGCTCTGCCAGCGTGCTTCTTGCTTGGACGCTTAGTAACGTAAGTCTGCCTAGCTCGCCTCAATTTCTGACCGCTAACCTATGTTGATCAGGCTTTGCTCGCTGCGCTCATTGTGTAAGTTAGATTATTTCGACCTCACTCTGGCCCCTTTGCTCACCTTTTTACTCTCCCATACAGCACTACTCTCAATAGAGATAGCGCCAATTCCGCCGTGAAGGGTTACATGGCGTTCCTTCTCTATTCCGTTGCTGGTCTTGCATGTACGTCCACGCCCCCTCGGTCCTCTTCCTCCCCTCTAACACTGCCTCTAGTTGTTCGTTTCGTCGGGTCAACGACGTACATGATTGTCCGGCTCTTTGCGGGTGAATAGACCTCCCTGGGTGTCAGCAATCGACTTCACTTTTTCATCTCAGACTTCGAGTATCTCAGGACTTGTGTGTTTGTTTCATTATATCCCATCACATACTTATCGTCTGTATACATCTCACTTACGCCGGTTCGAACGTTGTGAACCGTATCTCCTTCATCATCCTTCCGGTTTGTCAACCATGTCTGACGGTCGTTAGGCAGTCAGCCAGTGCTGGCTCGTGTCGCCGCGCGAGCTTCAACCACATATTCTGGGGTTAAATCCAACGGAATCACACCGAACACGCGATAGCACAGGAGCCCGGAATTCCATTTCGCCGACGTTATCCATCGACAAGGTAAGAAACATGGAATGATCTCTTCGATAACGTCAAGATTAGTGTAGGAAACAAGTACATGACAAAAAGCGGAAATGTACCAGGCGTCAGATTGTGGAGTATCAGAAGGGTGAAAAGAGTGGAGGGGAAGCAAGGGGCGGCGAGGAAATATTTATCTGACACAATGCCGGTTGGGGGTGGGGGGGTGGTCAGCCAGGATTTGGTCGGTCGGCGGATTTTTTTTGGCTGGGCACAGCCACATTTTCAAGGTCTGAAGGTCCCAGTTCGTCGAATAATTGCATTGCTTCGCTTCGTTTCTTTGAACTTACTCCCCTAGTTACACACTGTGTGGATTTTCCTGGTATTCAAGCTCAAGTCCCATGCACCACTTGTGCACCACTTACTTAAACTTCCACAAGAAATTCTTGACTCACCCCACCTAGCTCACAGCATCCTCCTTTCATCATCCGAGCATTTTTGTCAGCCTGCATCATGTTGTTGATGCATCAGGCGTCTGGTGTTCTCGGGACTGTTTTGCTGCGAAAGTCCCCCCCTCGATTCCTCGGGATGCAGCAGAACTTACTTGTAAGTTGTTGCTTTGTAAGTTGTTCCTCAGAGTCAACGCCGAAGAGCTCGCGAGTCGCGGCGTTCCGTTTTCCTCTTCCATTGACGGTCGCATTGCTGTCAGCTCTCTCCCTTGCGGCGCGGCTTATTGTTGGCTTATGGCCTCTCATTGACTGCGCCTCGGCCCTCTCGAGCCTCTGGATTTACTTTCTTTCACTGAGGTTACTGGCGATCACATTCTGAATCTGCTACCAACTTTGTAAGTTACCAACCCATCGCTACGATGCTACTTGACCCTTTGTTGTGAGGTGTGTCCTTGGTCCTACCATAAAGCAACCATAAAGAATCCCCGACTGACGGCCAAACATAACTTGCCGACTCATCTCCCTTGACCTCGCCTTGATTGCCATGTTCATGTCCTCAGCTTACTCTTCACCGTATCAGTTTCGGGATCAATCTCACAAAAATTACTACTTAACATTGTCCTAACCAACGTCAAAGACCACGCCACTCTGTCAATTTCGAGCTCCCTTGGTATACGTGAGGGGGAAAGGGGGTAGTAAATAGGGGTGGTCACGCCTCCAACCTCAGGTTTCTCGGATTTTTCTTGGGGGGTGGGGGGGTGGTCGGACGGAATTTTGTACAAAGTCAGATTTTAGGCATTGTGTTTTTAATTATTTTCCTCGCCGCCCCTTGAGGGGAAGGGACATGTACTTTGTGGCTCAGGACTGCTCGCACCCCTTCTCGACATGTGAGCGAAGAAACGGCAGAGGACTCAGTCCAGCGACACTCGATTAGGCCCAGGTGTTTATCCCTGCTTTGAAATTGCCCGGTGATGCTGAAGGGATTCGCAGATCATCATTTGCTCCATAGATGGATCAATATCTACGCCTATAGATTTTGAAAGTGTTTAGCCCTGTGAATTCGCTCTCGGACATGGCCGGCAAGGTATGGTACTAGGTCGTTCGCTGGCAGGAACTACTCGAGCAATGATAACATTGGCAGAAAGCTCTTGACTGGTTCGTGTACAGGTCATCATTTTCGAAGGTCAGTGGAACCACTGCGATCGTATCAACCATCCTCACTAGTGATGACCCTGCAGTGCCTCGACTCTGTATCAGGAGGTATCCTTTGTTTATATTGACTACATCATTGTCGTGACCGTTCCTGTCGGATCGCCATACGCCCCCCAGAACTTCCGTCGCGTTGACATGCCAAACGTAACAATGAGGTACTGATTTTCGGCGGAGTCCTCTATCCCTCTGCTGAATTCGTGTTATGTTACAGTTTTAGTTGCGCCGATGATCCTTCCTCTCGCACAAGATACATCATTTTGACCTTTTTGGTCTCGCAAGTGCAGAGATAGAATATCCTCCGTGTCGTTTCCCAGCCTATGCATCGGTAATTGTTCTACCTTTCCGCAACCCTGCGCAGTGACCTCGAGCTATAAAGACCAACGTATGCATTCGTTTAAATCAACATCCAGGATATAGGTTCCGTGACGGAACCCGAGACTACCCAAAGTTTACCGCCCAAGGCAGATGACTCCGCCAATGTCCAACAAGCTCAAGCTATCCCCCCAATTCTGCGTACTTATGCCGACCAACTGACCCCACCCCCTGGGACGAACTATTGGCGAACGTATGTCCTTCAAAAAATTTCTTCTTTGTCCCACTGGCACGCTGGCAGTTGACATGAATACCTGGAAGTCAATCATTCGCCATCGTACAAGACTACCCTTTGAGATCCAGTCAAAATGATGATTCTTTGGAGGTCCTTACCTGGCGCATCGATGCTTACATCTATCTGGTCAACGCTCGACCCGACGACAACTTTACTGCCAACGGAGGACACGTTTATGTTGTCCTCGTTCACTCTGGGTCGTCCCAGGCTAAGGATACCACCCACAATAACGAATACCAGTACAGCGTGAATTTCCGCGGCGATTACGACGGAGCCACAATGTACCCACTCCTGCAACTCCCCGTGTCGGGCAGCGGGACCTCCGACCCTTCTACAAATAGTGTTAATTGTGAGTACTCAATACTCTATATCGATTCACCCACGTTACCTGAGTGGCCGACCACCCTTTCTTTGCAGATCCTATCTCGTTTCAGCAAGACATGCAAATGTTTACAAATAACGGGAACGAAACCTTCACGTTCACAGCGTCGTACGAAGACAACATCATCATCCAGAATGGTCAACAAATGGGATTAGTCAACGGTTCTAGTGGGGTCCAGTGGGGGGTTCAACTTTACTCAATTGTAAGCATAACTTCTTCCACATCATGACCGTCGAGTGACACTGCCTAATACGACGTCTTTCGTCATCAAATACAAGCCTTCATCCAACTATAACTTCCCCTTCGGTTCATTATCCGTATTCAAATTATCTACCCTTCAAGAAGTGACATTTAGTATGTCTCTCATCGTTGTTTCGTTGCCTCTTTTGACATTGCCTTTTAGGCGCAAGTTTCTCGGTACGAAACGCCTCAGCTTCCATGGATGTACGTCGATGTTCTCCAGGCCCTAGCACATCAACCCTGATAATCTGACGGATAAACATATTTTACAGCCCGTCGCCTACGGTTCTGGTAATGACTTCGTCGTGGATTGCCGCTTTACCCCCGTGGATTAGAGTCTTGTACATACACTCTCCGTCGACGGTTGATCAGTGAGATAGTTAGATTTTATAAAATGACTCAGAAAATGGGGGAAATCGACGTTGAATCGACCTGCGCATTGTTGATGTCTCCAAGTTCAAGAAAACGTCCCCAACATGGACGCTGACTTTGACCTAATTCTCGCGGCGACAGAGCTTAGGAGTCGAGGAGTTGAGGTTGAGTTGAGGGACACAATGGGATCGAATGCAGATGATGCGCACGCTTGTGAGCAGGTGGCTTATATGTGATCTTGGCTGCGCGAAGCTCGTAGGAGCCTGAGGCATCTGCCAGGGCACTAGATGTTGAGGTCGACGTCGAAGGCAGACGGGAATTGGACGAGAAACAGATTGACCAATAATGTAATTCTGAACAAATGCTGGGGGCAAGGTGAAGGCACTCTGGCTGCCGGCCATGGTGGCTAGCAAAGACAGAAAATCGGATGATTGTTGCGGATGTTGTGACGTGGGGAAGCCTTTGGAGGGAGCAAGAAAGTTGGATCGTCCAAGTCGAAGAGGAACAAGCCGGGAACTTGGGCGCCCATGCCGGCGCTTACCCATCGCATCTACAACGAGTTAAAATTAACTTAAAACCAGCACTTGAACCTGATGGAACGAGCCGTGTCACTGCATTCGGGTACAAGTTTTTCCTGGAGTGACCGTAAAGTATTAAGACAGAAAAAAACAAATATCGAACCGTTTGAACGAGCTGTGCATCCGGGGAGCGCGAGGAGGAAGGCTGAACGTTGAACGCTTTCTTTAAGGCTTGAAGCTAGAAGCTTGACGCGTGACGGGTTCCATAAGGGCCATATGTCTACGCATTCATGTCTTCGAATGACAGACACCATCAAAGTAGCTTGGAAAACGTGGAGCGCCACCAGGAATTTCAGAGATCGCCGCATGTGGTTCATGAATGTGCGTGGAATTCAGTGTCACCGCAAGGGCGTTAGAAAAGTTCGATAACTCACTCAAGCTGTGCCTATGACAGAGAAACACTTCCTCTAGTCGCTAGGAATTTGATCGTAATAAAGACCATAGTAGCTCTCCAATGGGGGTGTACGTTCGACAACTTCGAATTAACCGATGCGGTCCCGGAGCACAAGATTGATGCATTTGGGAGAAATAAATAGAGCGTGAGCGTGAAGCACCAGGACTGGGGGTTCCAACGTCCCATGTCAAAATCATTCTTTGGTCGTATTGCAGCAGATTATATTTTTATTGATGCCGACCTGGTTGGCTTGATGAACAAGTCAGCCGCATGATAAGGAGCACCTCGTTTTGTCATGTTCCCCATAAATCGGCGGGAAAATGTAACCAAGCGAGGGGATAAACATAGGATGAGTGTGTGATAGTGAACAGCAAATGTTTGTGCCAAGCCTATCCACGGATGCAAAGGGTCACTCTGAGAAAACGAATGAGAAACGACAGGGTACAAGATAAGAGACAGCACCACAAACTTTATTGTAGAGTGGTGCGTGGTCGGAGCTAGGGCTCAGTGCATGATCGGCCAGACGTAATGCGATGCAAGAATAGGCAGTAAAATTGAGCTATTTGGTTTCTATCCGGGGGAGCCGATGAAGCGGCAGACGTTCTAAGGGGTAAGTGGATCGCCACCAGTGTTGAGCGTTGAGACATTAGTAGACCGGGACCTGAGAACGTGCGCATCGGATACCTTGAGGAACGGTGGCACAAAGTTTTTTCAAAAGTCGGCAAGGCCGCTATGTCGAAAGTTGCGCAACTTCTTCTGAGCAGGAAGATGAGGCAGCTGGAGATATGGGTGAGGAACGTACCTGATTGATGGCGTACTCGCGTCCTCGGAGGTCGCACAGTAGCAAATATGTGTTGACAAGAGCATATGTCATTTGGGTCAGGAAGCCCGAGACATATACGGCATGAAATGTTTTCTCATGACAATCATGTTCGCTGAGACGGAATCAGCGAATTGGTGCGGCAAAGACGTGACTTACGTTCAAGAAGGATTCCTATCAATTGGGGTGAAGGAGAGGGAATTAGACGCTCAACTTGGCTCTCGTTTGTTTGGTTCAATTGGTCACTTGAAGAAAGTTCAACGTTGTCAACGTTCAACCATCTGCACCCAGACTTCTGGCAAAAGTTTCCCCTTAGGCGACGCTAGCCTATGTGGACTTGTTTCACGATGCATTACGGCCTCAACCGGACCCTGCTGAAATGCCTCTAGATTTATCCTGACTCCGAGGGCTGAGGACTCCTACCAATTGCGGAGGCCTGAGGTGCAGCCACGAGAACATGTCTACCATCTCTAAATGTAGATCAAGCTCTCCGATACGTTCTGTACAGTTCGCTCCGCGCAGGGACCAGCGCCTTGTCTCCAAGGCGTTCTCAAGGACGGCCTTCCTCCGCCATGATCGTTCCTCCAAGGTGCGCATGCGTCGGTTTCGAAGGGAAAAAAATCCAGTCTGACGGCCCTTTCTTTCTCAGCGTTCTTCAACGTTCTAATGTTTGACAAGTCTTCTCTTGGAGTCGCCTCGTTGCCATTTTATGGCATCAAACACGCTATGTTCCATTATTATTCGGGTTATCCTCTGGCGGCACCGCGTATTGGATGGCTCATATATAAAGACGGGACTCCCTCACCTAGCTGATATCGGCATTGACTCTTGTTCGCTTCGAGATGCATCCTCCTAGACTTGGATACCAAAGCGACCCTAACACCCCCCATAGGTCCTTGAATCCATACGGTAAGCTCCCTATCTCCTACGACACTCGAAGCTGAACGAGCCCAATATCCTCCAGCTGAACTTTCTCATGCTCCTTACTCTAGCAGCGTTGGATGGGAGTTTGAAGGGCAAATGCAATGCGGCTACCCACCTCCTCATATCTCCACAAGCAGCTCTTTCGTCCCGCAAGGGCTTCCTACTAGTCATCCTGCATACCCCAGCGGACAGAACCTGGCTTCGACCCCTTCTTACCCAACCTCGATATATGAACACTATCCTCCCACCGATCAATTTTCTCCTTGCCAGCCATGGGGTTAGTCAATGATTGAATGTCCGTATAACTATACGACTGACTCCTCTAACAGCTGGATTTCCACCCCAGTATCCAGAATATCCAGTCACTTCTGTGACCGACGCTTACGGTCATTATTCCTCCGCCAAGCACTTCATGTTTCCAGGGCTTCTTTCCCCGCCAGGTATCGTTCATCCGGTCCATCTCCCGCACAGAACGCTCAAGTAATACCCAGAACATCAATCCGACTGGATCAACGGCTCCCAAGAGCCGGTAGTTCGAAAGCAGGTAGCTTCCGAAGCAGTTATAGATGCTTCTGAACGACGTCGAACCCATCCTCACAAATATTGGTGTCAGTATTGTCAGACTGGCTTTACAGCAAAGCACAATCTCTATCGTAAGCGAATTTTCTTCCTGCCAGTATCTAGGGCTATCATCTCATGAATGATCGGGATTATGATCTCAACAATCGGCTTTAGGTCACGAGAGTGCCCATAACAACGAGAAACCTCACCCTTGCGAACGTTGTGGTTCGTCTTTCACTACCAAGACCGATCTCAAACGCCACGTAGATAGGTCCAAAAAGCATTCAGAGCCGCAGCCTCGCTCGGACGCTTAAGCGATTCGAAACTACATCCTTTCGCAACCGATACACGAAATTTTCCCTAAGGGATATCAATAGTTCGACTTATATAACTTATGTAACTTATGTGATCCCTAAATTAATGCCTATCCAATGGAATCGTAAACACCATATGAAGAGACCCTCAGCATAAGAAGTCCATCAGCGGCCATCACTTTCGAACTTCAAAGTTCGATCCACATACGTAATAAGTACCTCGTCTCCGGTACTGTCACTGTACACAGGAACCAACACCCGACAGAAATGTACTAGGTACATAGTCTGACTGGGCTAATTGATTTTCGGCCGCCACCACCGCGACGTCTAGCCATGTGTGTTGGACGATCAGTTTGTGATCAGAAGCTCCTTTATTTTGCTCCTAGGCCCAGCATCACGGTCCAGTTCTTCCGTTATTCGACTTTGTTGAGCTACCTAGTTCAATGTCCATTCCGAATCCCCTTTTCTTGGTGAGTAAATTGAGCGTTATCGTATGGCAAGTCCAACGGTCGTCGTGATCCCGTTCGGTTTCCATCCAAGTTGTAAACACTACGATCGTCGATCAGAAGCGACCCTTCCAAACGGCTCTGGACCAACCCACGGTATCAATTCGGTTGTCCTCAAACTGGGCCCATCGATGTATCAAAGTGCATATGAATCATGATGGACAGAATTGGCTCGAGGAAGTATGCTGGTCATTACGAATGAACAGTTACAAATAAATCATCACTTCTTGGCACCACCGCTTAACAACTTAAGGCTATATAAGCAAGTACAGGGTCTGTGAGGGCAAGAAACGGGGCAGAAGTGAGGGTGGTACTTACCCTTTTTCTCGGAGTTTGTCGACCAATCCTTGAACAACCACCGTACCTGACTTCTCATCTGGGCAATTCAGTTGCAGCGTTGGAAGGGCGTCAAATTCTAGTGAACTGCGTGGGGAGACGTTCGGCTTATATCCGAAACGTTTCGCCTTCTTCGACGAAGGCTTTGATGCGCTCTTGCTTGCAGTGGTACCCTTCTTTGCTGAGCTTGTCGTCTTTGCACTCGATTTCGATGTGGCCTTCTTGGCGGTACTCGGAGCCTTTGCAGAACTTTTTGCCGACGAACTCTTGGATTTACCTGCAGATGAAGCCGTGGCTTTCTTATTCGTTGTGCTCTTGGAACCCTTTGAGGAGCCTTTTGGACTGCTTCCCAAACTGCCCGCATTTGATTTAGAGAACGGTTCTTCGACATCATCCGACCTGTCTGCCTTGATGCCCCAGCAGTTCTTAATTCAAGAGATGAAATTTAGCCAGGAGGGAGGAATTGCGAAGCGGAGACGCATACCTTATATAATGAGTACGTCGGGTTCCAAAGACTTCGTTTCCAGTTGGGATCGGTCCAGAATGAGAGGAAGGGTAAGTCCGCGCCGATATATACATCCAGACCGCCTTCGATCTTGGAGCATCCACCAAGTTGATCATGTCCGAGGTTGTTTGTGAGCGCGCCAAAGTCCTTCGCAATCGATGTGCTAACATGTCCCTGCATGACAGCCTCGAGGCCAGCGGAGGCAGTGACAGAGGTACCAATCTTGACGTTGGTGCTAGGACCATTGTCGCTGAATAACGTCATACCTAGACGCAGTTCTCCAGAGAGAGACGCAGAAGCTTTGGCGGAGACGGACATGATGGTGGGCCATGCCTTCAAGACAATGTCTATGTGGAGCGTTAGCACAAAGACGACATCGCTTGAAGTTTCGAAGGTAACGTACCAGACTCCTTCCACTTCAGCCCACCTTCCTTAGCTGAGTCGCCCCAAGGGAAGAGCAGCTCGGCTGGAAGAGAGTCAATGCATGGCCTTATGAAAGACAAGGAAATGACGGACCGCCCTTCACTTCCCAACCAATGGACGTTTGGGCACCAATAGACCAGCCCATCTCGAGAGTGCCCTCAGCGAATAGAGCAAAATGAGTACCAAGGGTGATAACCCTGACAAATATGGATCAGTCTGAGATTTATCTAGGAATCAGACCACTTACTTCGGGATAGTGAAGGTGAATGGAGGGATAGGGACCTCAGGAATCAAGTTGATTTTTCCAGTGGTGAGCTTTCCCTATATGTACGGTCAGACTCAGATTTGGGTATGAGCACGCAGAGTTTCACCTTGAGAGTGACGTGAAGTTTAAGCTCAGCCGCGAGGGTGGCATCCAATTCTGACGGTGCTATCAGAGGGGTTTCAAATCAATGGGAGGTAGATAACTCACTCGCATACCCTTGGAAAGTGCTGAAAATACTGCTACCACCAAGTTCACCAGCGCCTGCAATACCGACTTTCAGTTTGCCTTCGAATCTGTTCGCAGCGATGAGTACTCTGCGATTTCCGAAATGCAAGGTGGTAGAAATCCATACTTCGGCGTCCACTCCAAGGTGGCATTCACCCCTGTGTTGCTAGTGCAGTTCGCCAGGGAGTGAGAAAAGAGAACATGTTTCTGGTTTAGTCCGGTTTTCCCGCTAATTGCACCGAAGTCAACAACAAACTCTTTTTCGCCTTTGTCATAATTGAAGATGTCACCAGCTGCAGCCTCCGCAGCTTGAGTCTCATCGCGGAATACTAGACCGACGACGTGAACAACTATGGAGCGACCGAAGAAGAGAATATCCAAACCTTGCAACGCATTCTCAACGAACTCTGCACCCTGATTGTGTCGGTCAAGAAGGCCATCGTGCGCTTCGAAATCTGTGTGGACACCCGGAGCAGTGTACGCCAGTAAGGCGAACTTGACTTTGCCGACCCTAAAGAGCTGATGAATCTCAACGCAAGTGGGATAAAAAGATAAATACATACTTGGCAACATCAACCTTGTTCCATTCATAGTCAATGTCCACAGCGAGGATCTGAGGCTGGACACCGTCGCGTCGGGAGATTTTATGAGAGTGTTCGGACGGTATGGCCTGGTCCTCTGCCACCCAGACCTTATTGACACGGGCGAAAGGAGCGGGGCTGCACTATTTGAAACAATAAGCCGAAATTCGCGAGGAGAGCAAGGAAAGAAAACATACACTCTCCGGCAGACGGACAATGGTATGTTCAGCACCATTCTCGAAGAGATGTGCGCATCCATGCCCTTCAGCACCGTCGCTCACACAAGTAAGACGAATGACTTGATCAAACTGGTGGGGGTCACAATCAAGGACAACCCAACCAGACGAGGGCGTGAGATCTGAGATAGCCGTACGTGGCCCCCACTATGAAGCGATGATCAAAGTGAGGAAAGAGCGTGATATGACCAACTTGAATACCCACAATCTTCAATGAGCCAGAGTGACCGGTATGGTCTGGCATATCCCATGCACACTCGCCATCAAAGCAAGGGCGTGACCAGTCATTAGAACCGCGTGAGAGGACCGTTTGGAAGAACCCAAACGCGGTAACGAGTGTGAGCGCGGTTCTCATCCTGTGGCTTGGGTGGCAGCACTATAAGCAGAAAACGGGATCAGAAAGCGCAGCTACGAAGGAGAAGGGTTGAAGCACACCACGGGAACTTCGAAGCACCTACAATCACAATCGAACCGTCGACGGGGCCATATATAAACGAAGTGACTTAGGCCAGGAACTCGATGCTACGAGAGATCCCTAGGCGGTCTTGGCCATTTGACCGTTGGGTGTGTAACTGTGACTATGTTGGGTGGCGAAGGACTAGCCGGCTGTTGGTGTTGATGAAGCGTGACGATTAATAGAACTATCGCGGAGTGGGACACAGGAAACATTTGAGGAACATACTTGCCATCAGTGACGAGGAGAATGACTGTATCAGAGCGAGACGGATAAACTCACACAAAACGCTCAACTTTCTGCGAGGATAGATATTGCATGTTGGGAAGCTGCTCTGAGACGACAAGCGATCATGGTGGTTCAGAAATTGTATCAAGTTTGGGTAGGGTCATGATGCGGAATCACAAAACAAGTACCTTGTGCGCTGGCTGTTTTGAACATACTGGCTGCCAGAAGCCTCGAACGCTGCCTCGGAAACAATGCTAAACTATTCGAAACCTAGTTTAGCCGAGGGAAACGCCAGACAGCGGGACTGGGTCGGAAAAATGACCCAAGTTGGTAGCGGAAGCAAATGTAACCAACGGCCTCATCCGATGACATGGAGCTTTGAGAAGAACGAAAAGCACCAGAATTGTCAGGGAGGGAATAGCAAGGCTATTAGAATGCGTGGTCACCAAGTTGTTTATCCACTGTCATATACGAAGGCTTTACCCATTCGGCAGGTGTCGTCAACAAGCAAACGAAATTGATGACATCGGCATCGGGACACGAATCCGTTGAGCTTCCTCAATTGGAGCCCGCAAGCTTGGGTGCCCAGTTACGCGCGATGAGGCACTTCGCCCGACCCGGACCGGGCGTTGAAGAGAGGAGGGTTAGCGAAGGCGGAAGGATTCAGAGATTTTTAACACAGCAGCATCAAGGGTATCAAAGGACGATAGAGGTGCATTAAAGGACAACAACGGTCAAGAAGAGCAGGTAAGATTGAACGAAAGGTCCGTGCGAGGGTGGAGTACTAGATATCTTGTATGCATCGCTCCATCGAAGCCGTTCCACATTCTCCGACATGTCGTTGCTTTGTGGAAGCTGGGACATGCTTCTTCAAGCACATACATTCATGGTGCTGGTTTTGGTGTTCATGATGAGGGCAACAATGAGACCTAAAAATGAAGCAGTTAAGCGTATTGCTAGACAGGTACACGGGGAAAGACGAACCGTAAAGACCCAAGACTTCAGCGAAGATAAGAATGAGAATCTGGGAGACTGTGTCAGAATTCGCTGATACTTTCGGATGCGCTAACACGCACCATGCCGACATAGAGTCGTGGCTGCTGAGCCGTGCCTCGGACACCAGCATCACCAACAATACCAATGGCGAAGCCAGCAGCCAGACCAGCAAGACCGACGGATAGACCAGCCCCGAGTTGCACGAAACCTTGAGCCAATGACATGTGCACGTCCACTGCGCGAAAATAAGGTCCGAGAAACTATGGCTCTGTAATTTCAACTCACATGAACTGGAAATGAGGACCGAAATGACAAGACCGTAGATCTAGGAGGTTATTCCGGTATAAAAAACGGTTACGTCGACGAATCAAAACGATTACGCACGGCAATGATACCAGCCATAATGACGGGAACCACACACTTCATCATCAAATCTGGCCTCAACACCGACATAGCTGAGATACCAACGCCAGATTTAGCGGTTCCGTAACTGCGCAATGAGAAACCCAGTGTAAGCCTAGCCCAGTCATACCCTAGCATACAAGGAGAAAAACGAACCTTGCACCAATGCCTGGAATTCGTCGAACGACACCAGCAGGGTCAGCGTCGCCCTTATGTACTCCTTCAAGTTGACTTACAAGTGAAGATGATGGCGCTGGCACATCCCTGCGTCGTTGAAGGCGATGAGCAAGGTTGAACACGTACGCAGCAGCGACGACGCGAAACACGTACCATGGCCGAGAAGAAGGGCGCGTAGACGGGGCAGAGGTCAGACATTTTACAAGATGGTGGTGGTGAGGAAGCAAGGAGTTGCTAATAAAGTTGGCAGCAAAAAGGATTGTGGTCGTTGGGCTCGATGAACGGTGTGACCTGACTTCGGGAAGACGGAGCGGAACTTGAACCTTGCGACAACTCCGACCGTGTCCGAAAGAGTCTTTCAGGGTCCGACGCACACGGTCCACGACCACTTGGATCTTCAAAGTAGGGGTCGAACTAACCGGCCTGATGGTCTAGTGGTACGATGCTTGCTTCGGGTGTTACATCCGCCCTTCGAGAAGGGTTAAGATGCAAGAGGTCCCGGGTTCAATTCCCGGTCAGGCCCGCTTTTTGCCGTACAAAAGTCATTGTCAATTTGGTACCAAGTAAAATTAGTAAATACATACAACGGCAGGCTTTTTCAGTATATGGATGAGATATGAATGAGATATGCATGGATGAGTGAGTATGAGATAAATGATGAATAAGTATGCAAAAGTGGTATAAGTAAAGTCCATGAACTGCGGGGCAGGTCGATGCAACGTTCAATATGAGATGACGACGAAGGGCCTAGGCCTAGCGCCCGCACATCCTTCTACGAAAGGCTGACCACGCTTCACATGGCGCGCGACTTCGCTGCTGGGGGCCATAATCTTCTTCAACCTGGGAAATAAGACCTCGGTGGCGCTTGCGGCTGCATGGACAAAGCTTCTGTACGCATACTTGGACAGATACATTTGCCTGACGTTGGGCATGTGCATCGCAATCCCTTCGCGACTCCACAAGTCCCAATCAATGTCATTGAATCCCAGGTCATACTGGAGGGTGGTGACGTCGCACACAGGCACCTTGGTGAAGCCAAGGCGGAGAAGGGCTTCGGAGTAGATTCGAGCGTCGCGTGGAATGGTGAATGCAAAGGTAATGGTAAAGTGGGTAGTGTAGACCGGCTGTCCGTCTCCACTGGCATTTATGCCAGAGAACCTGATAATCTCGTAAGACTGGTGGGAGTTACCCATCACTTGAAAGTTGGTAACGGGAAGCTGAGAAAAGGCCGCGTCCAGGGTTCTCATGGCGGAGATCATGAAATGAGTAGCGTGCGTGAAATCTTCCTCTTCCCATTCATGGTTGCAGGCATCAACGCAAAGGGACCTGAGGCGACACTTGACGGAGAAGAAGAATATGGCGAGAGCAAAGACATCGTCTTCAATGTACACGTATCGAAGGTTGGGAAGGTCTATAGCAAGCTTGTGACTGGGGTCAAGACGCGCATCGTCGGGAAGCGAAAATGTGATGTGAAGTCGCCTCAAGGCTTGAAGGCCACTGAACACAGAGACGAATACTGCATATGTTGGACGATGCGGTTGCGATTCCAACCGCAAGTCGGTGAGCTTACCGCAGGAGGAAAGCAACGGCGCAGTCCACGCGATCTCGCAAAACCTGAGTTCTAAGACCTTGAGGTTTGGCTGCGCATGTCCTCCGAATAAATTATCCTCGAACGCTGGTGGGAGTTGGACGGTAATCGGGACGTCGTCGATGGTGCGTCTGCACTTGACCTCGATACGAACGACCTCGAGCGACGTGGTGGGCGACGAGAGCAACTTCTCAATGCGGTAAAAGTCGTCGTATTTAAAGGCGAACTGGAGCACCTTGACTCGGTCGATAAGTTTGAGTACCTTCGTTGCCCTGGGCAGATCGAAGGGAAGCTCGGGATGCCCTCGGATGTCCACATGGAATTGTTTAGCACGGTGGATATAATCATCGAGACATGGCATGGCCTCCAACCCGATGAAGGTAAGCCAGAAACCGGGCGTGTCACGAATCGCGTCTCGCCACAAACGGCAAACCGACATCAGCCACGAACGCGCCTTGAACTTGTCGTCGTATGTGTTATGGATATCAACGGCAAGCTTGAAGATACGGAGGAGGATCTCGACCGGGACTTCATGGATGGCTTTCGGCAGCGATGAACGCTTGCGACGCCCCCGAAGGATGGGCTGGTTTAATAAACTCGGCATAGTGGGGGATGTGATCGGGTGCGAGGCGGTGTAAATATGTGGCCGAGATATTGAACGACGATACCAGGTATGGTAATCGTCGGAGGAGACGGAGCACTTGGGTTGAGATGAGGGGATGGAGGAAAGATGAGTGAAAGAGCGGGAAGCAAATTTAACGGACCGAGATACAGCACTTATGACGTCGTCCGGTGGCCTTTGGGCCATAGCACGAAAGCGCGAAAAAGGGTCGCCCACAGAACAATGGGCGGAGGACGAAAATGGAAAGTCCACAATGCATGGATATTCCCGATTTCCTGGGTCCTGCAAAAATACTGGTTATATCCCATTCCATTACCCACGGACATGGTAGTCCTTCGGACCAGTCCCTCTACAAGCTTCAAAGCGAGGCGTAGCCCACTATCGAAGAATCGTGGGGAAGGTGAGCGCCAACCAAAAAATTAAATTTCTTCGCATCGCTAGATCAGTGCAGGTACACGGGCGACTGTCAATACAGAAGCCGGGCCGCCGTCCCCTAGGAGAGCATCTAAGAGCACAGGCTTTGGAAATAGTTCGGTACGCATGCTCACTAGGTTTGTGGATGAACTGAGCTCATCGTTATCGAGGCCTCGGGCCATCTCAAGCATTCACGAGCTCCATGAGTATTGAGACCGAGGTATGACATTTGCCCACGCGTATTCTGTCCACCCCAGCGACAGCACTCAGTATATCCAGGTGCTTGATATTAACACCCTCCAATATCCAAGGCTCCCGACGTCCGTCTACGAACTAGGATGTAATCTATTGTGGCCTCCAATCAGCATCCAGCGCTAAAAATTGCGGGCAACGGACTTTCCTTTTTGGAACACGTCGGTGGACGCACCCATGAACGACCCGCTCATCGAAGTACAAACTGAGAGCTGAAGCGTTGATAGCTAGTTAGATCATTCAAGAACTCCCGCCGGCTGGTTTGAAAGCGACAACCAGTGCGGTGAAATCTTCCTGGATATCAGGTCACTAATGTGGCTTTATGTTGGAAGTCGCACTTGCAGTGACGACCTCGGGCTCGAAAACGACGAGCATGGGTTAAGGGGATATCTCTTGGTGGGTCAGCAAGCATCATGTCTGGTTTCTGAGGCTGACCCGATTGTGTGTTCGTCTTCACACACCAGATATCGTCACATTATTCTAATTGAACGGTGAGTTAAGGCAAATATTATCTGAAATGCTCGTTGAGTAAAAATCGATAACGTGTTGACAGGCCTCATAACACGCCATACACACCTTATAAATTTACACCAGGACGATGGAGTCCAGCACCGAGTACCCGGTGGCGACTCCTCCTTCATTGCTTTCGATCCCCTTCGTTCTGACAAGCCATCCGGCTTCTTCCTCCTTCTTAACCTCATTGTCGCCAAACAGCGCCCATCCAAAGATACCCAGCTCGCTGATAACCTCAGCCCGGACAGCAGTATGCTCAGCCTGATCCGAGCTACCAGAGCGGATCAGGTAGTTGCAAGTTCCTGAAGGAGGTACTATCAACTCCATGGCGATCCATGCCTTGCGTTCCGATGGGGTCAGGGTGTCCAGGAACCCCGGGATCGACTCTTTGTACACATTGTTACCGCCGCCCTCTCGCTGTGGCTTGAGGACCAGCTCCATCGCACGTTGTCTTGCTATCTTCACCCCGAGAGGCTCTCCATCCGTCGCATCGTCACCGGCTAGATCAAGTCCCCACATACCCATCCAACTGGCTCTGATCTCTTGCAGTGATGCATGATCCGAGTCTGGGAGGAAGCGTTCCAGCATGCCCTCCTTCGTAAGTACTTGTTGGACCTTCTTCCCACCTGCCAGTTGCAATGGGATGCTCGGGCAGTTGATTGCCTTTGAGCGTTCAAGCAAGAACCGAGTCTCATAGTGCGAAGGAGTCGGGTAGTCGGTCGGTGCATAACCAGCGCGGAAATAGACTGTTGAGATTTCGGTAGCTCGCCCTGAAGCCTGGGTGACGCGTAGAACGGACGAGTGAGGGTCTACCGATGCTGAATGGGCGAGTTCGTCGAATGTCTGGCGGATAACATGGATAGAGTGCCTAAGTAGTATGTTTCAGCAAGAGGCAACTGCCTTGCGCATCGGAAGACGATACCTCTCTAACAACTCATACTCCAACCACCGCTGGTCGAAAACGTTCCGCTCGCCAGGCTGAACAACGAAGAGGATATGTGCTCTGTCGTGAACACCGTTCATCATCGCGTCTAGCTCAAAAAGGGGTGAATTTACTCTGGATTGTTGTAGTGGGCATGGGCCGTCGCTAACCCCGCCGCAAGTCCCGAAGTCGTGCTATTCGATGGCAAATTGTCCTTCGTCAACCTGGGCGACGATGCATAGTAATCCGTAGCCGAGAGCAAGTGTCTGTTTTCGATTTAGCAGGGAAAGAGGACAATATGCGCGCTCGAATGGACTCGCTTGTGCAATCCCGCAACCCTTTCGGACAACGCACCAAACGACGAGGAGATGGTATTGAACTCGACTTGCTTCAAGCTGGTAGATAAATCTGCATTTTCGTGAAGGAGATAGTCTGATCTGAACAGTCCCAGATGAAGTGTCTGGGGGCATCAGAGCTCAGCGTCATCGACGATGGTGGGAATGGTTGCGTGGACCAACTTGGCGAACTTGCTCGTCCCTCCACTTCTTCCACCCTGACCACAACTTTCCAACAAACTCGTCAACGCGCCCGACGCCCTGCTCGGCTCCCATGACCTCATCGAGGAAACCATCGTCCATCGCAATCCTCGCATAAAGTACATTGTAGGTGTGCTGAATCCGCTGGGCCAGCTGAAACAAATCTCGAGGAATCGGTGATGGAAACAAAGCTAAAGGAGCGTGAATCGCTGATGATGGGAACCGAGGTTGCTTCCCCGTTGGGAGATATGTCAAACCATGGGACAGCGCGTACGTCGTAGCGAGCTCAGTTAGATGCGAAATCTGACTTTCTTCGAGAGTAGGAGGCCAGTTCGCGAAAGAAAAGGTTTCCGACATCGTGGATGACGGTGGTCAGGGAATTATTGGCTTTCTTGGTCATCGTATGGAGATTTCGGACTTGGGCGTGTGGAAGCCGATTCGGTAAAGGTCGCATCATCGTGGCACACGTCTTCCAGCTTTGGAACATTTGACTCGACATGGGAACGTAATGGAATTAAAATTCAAGTGCATTGAGCTTCCTCAGCGTTCGTCAAGAGTTGCTTTGCGTAAGGCTGTGGGTGGGACGACCCGCAGCGGCGCATCAGCGATGGGGGCTTGACGGGGGCAGGTGAATTTGCAACCTTTGCCAAACCTTTGCTTATATATTTTCTGTCTGACCTTGCATTAGCGATTCACAGATTATCATTTTGGCCTTGACCGTGCGCCCAAAACAGGACTCGTCTGTTTGGCAAAACGGAATGATATCGTCGTATGCTTATTTCAGCAACGCGAACCAGATCACAACCATATATATGTTGGGATCTGCCATAGCCCGGTGTCAACGGGGAAACTCCGTTCATGTGTCCACGCTCTCGTAAGGGCGGTGTTGCCCCAGGTGTCAAATCCGGAACCTACAAACACTCTCGAGTCAATTACAACTGATGGCCAGTCTCTAGCATCTGCCATGAATGGATTGCTATGCGTGGAGAGTCCTTTATATCCACGCAGCAAGCTTAGGCCTCGCCATCTTAATCTCTCAATTCTCCTCAACCCACCACCTCCCTACGTTTGTGTCACCCCTTTGGGAGGGTGGGATAGAGAATGCTTGCCTTCACCCGGAGCGCTGCGTCTGCCTCGTCCACCTATGTCCAAGAGATGAAGGAGAACCATTTCCTCTCCGTCAAGACTGATACTGCATTGGATGCACGGACCTCCACCATCACACTGACAAATACCATCCCGGAAGTCGAGCTACCTCGCGATACTGACAACCCTCTTGATGGAGGATTACGGGCGTGGTTGGCCGTCCTTGGTGGTTTCCTCGCGCTATTCGCCACCTTCGGTCTAATGAACTCGTTCGGGACATTCCAAACATGGTACTCAACTCATCAGCTTGGTCATCTACCACCATCCACAATCTCTTGGATAGGGTCCCTGCAGTTGTGGACGTTCTTCTTCTCGGTATGCCTATCATTTCTTTCGTTACGTCTGGCTGACCGTCGAACAGGGTGGTCCCATTGGCCGTTTCTACGATACATTTGGCCCCAAGGTTCTGATGATTGTTGGGACCATCATCTACACGCTCGCCATCATGATGACAAGCATCTCGACCCGTTTCTATCAGTTTGTCTTATGTCAAGGTCTGCTGTTCGGCTTGGGCGTAGGGATGCTGTGAGTGTTTATTCGTGGGCAATTTTCTCCTCATCAATACTTAACTGCTTCAGTTTCTACCCTTGTATGGCGAGTGTTTCGACTCATTTCAAAAAGCTTCAAGCGACGGCGCTGGGTCTCGTAGCCGCAGGATCAAGCTTGGGTATGCATCAGAACTAAAATCTCCCGCGCAAAGTACTCAGTTACCTTTGACAGGGGGAGTGATATATCCGATCATGCTTCGCCACCTCTTTGATAGCATTGGCTTTGGTTGGGCCGTTCGCGTATTGGGTCTCATCAGTGCCTTGTGCTGCATCACTGCCGTTCTCACTGTCACCACGCGTCTTCCGCCTAAGCAGCGAAACGGCCTTTGCGTCCAGTTTAGTGGATTTAAGGATATTCGCTTCGTCTTGTTAACAATTGGCAGCGCATTCGTCGCCCTTGGTGCGTTTCCATTTCACTCCAGCATTACGAGAACCCCTCGGCTAACGTTACCTGTCGTCGTAGGTCTTTTCATTCCGTTCTTTTATCTGGCCGATTTCGCACATGATAGTCACCTGTCATCGCATATGTCGTTCTATGCGCTCGCTGTACTCAATGGCGGTGGCTTTTTCGGGCGTATCGCCCCATCATGGTTATCTGACACCCTCGGGCGCTACAACCTTCTCTTTCCATCTGCATTCCTCTCAGGCTTGCTATGTCTCACCATCTGGCTGTTCTCGCACCGAATCGTGTCCATCATGTTCTTTGCCGCACTCTACGGCTTTTTCTCTGGAGCTTTTGTGTCGCTCATTACGCCCTGTGTCATCCAAATTTCGGACAAGACGGAGATAGGGACAAGGTTGGGAACACTCTATACAGTGATATCCTTCCCGTAAGTCCCATTCGTAAGATTTGCATTCGATCTTTACTGATGCGAACTATGGTTTCTAGTTCTCTCCTTGGTGGACCTATAGGCGGATTTCTATTGAAAGCCTACGGCTCCTACGTCCCCATGTCCGCGTTCGCTGGATCGACCATCATCGCTGGCTCGATCCTTATCTTTGTTGCGAAACTTCGCATCAATGAAAGTCTCTGCGCCCGTGTGTGATTTGCGTTTCGTGTTTTCGTTCGTCGTGCCAGACAATGATACCATCTTAATTTATCTTTATCCTTAGCATCACCATCATACATCATCTTCCACATACATTCGCAATTGATTATTATCTATGTTAGATATCCACCATATTCTGTACGAAATACCTTGGCCTGTAGTTGTAATTCTTAGCTGTCTTCCCAACCACCTACCTTTGTTCTCATTGATATTCACACAGCCTTACGTTGCAAAGGGGACTTTCAGTATTAGCAGATGTAACTTGTATACACATATATCCGAGGCAATGTATCAAAATGGGGGAGAACTAAGGAAGGAATGTGGGAAAAGTTGGTAGAGTAAGTACGATCATTCAAATGACTGCTAGACGTTGAAGGTGCATATCGATACCGATACAGATGGAAGGAAGGTATGTGGTGGAAGCAGCATGCAATTGTATGGAGAGCGAAAAGAGGGAATGGAAAGCACGAAAGGAGTTACCGAGGAAGACTGATGTGAATCTAAAATGTTTCTTCCTCATCTACGGCCTGCTGGTCAGGTACCTCGAACCCATCCTAGTAACGTTGGTGAAAACGGGCGGCAGGGAGCAGGACGGTTGACGCTTACCTCGGTCGAGTATAGAATCTTCTGGATATCTTTGAGGGTGGCGTCCTCCTTACCATCAGCTTCCAATGCTTCCAATTGTTGCTGTACGATGATTTCTATATCTCGCAACTTCGAAATTCTAGTCAGATACAGGTGCATGATAACCTGAGATCGAGGCTTACTTTCTCAAAGTAAAAGTCTCTCTCCTTCTCCAAACCTTCGAGATGTCCAGAAAGCTCCTTGACCTGGCCTTGGAGAGCTAAAACGGCTTCGTTGGATTGGGCACTTCCGGATCGGGGTCCACCGACTGGTGTTCGTCCCCCAGCTCGGCCTACATAACGAGTCAGCTTACAAGGGAGACAATCACAGAAATTGGCGCGTACCACCCGTTGAGAGACCCGCGCGTGTTGAACTAGAAGAAGGACCAAGTGGAGCGACGGTTGCAGGTGGATCACCCGGTGCACCTTTTCGCCTGGCTACAGGGTCATAACCTTGACCACCATAATTCGCGTCCCAATATCTCCTCAACCACTGCAAAAACTCGAGGTTGTCCCTGAATCGGGGGAAAATACCGGAATAAGTGGTTGCTTCGTCGTACGGAAGTATCACGTTGACTTACTGCATTTTGCACTTGACTAACTTCTCGACGGGGATAGGCTAGATGATGAGTAGTCGCGTGAGATGATCATATTCCGAGTGTTGTCATGCGAAGTGACCCGCCTTGTCTATCTTCTTCGCCTTGAAAGCATTTTGCAATACCTTGAAGTTCACAAGATACTCGTATTCATGTTTCGCATTGAACTTGACGCGAGTTAACGGAAGGTCGCCTGTTGAGAAGCGACGCGTCAGTCCCAAAGCTCTTTCACATGCAGCTCTAATCTGTTAGAAGCTCGTACACACCATATATCGAGTCTATGATTTGGCAATACGCCGCGCCGCTGCCACATTGTTCGACTTTGGTGTAGTTCATCTGCAGCAGATCGTTAAGCCATGCCAGCAGATCCGTCCTTGATGCGGCCATGATTCAGTCGTAAAAAGAGAGAAGTAAGACGGATAGAAGAGAAACAGCGTCGGGAACGAGGCAAACGTCGAGGTCGACGTAAAAAAGGGAAACGGGAGAGAGGTTGAACCTGAAGTCAATTTACTGACCGTGGGACATCTGCACTGATCGTGAGATTAGATGCTTTTCGGGACTTCAAATTTCGGATTACTTTTAGGCTTTGGTTGAACGGTTCTGCGTTCATTTCTTGGTTCACTTCCCCCACCGTCATCCTCAATGTAATCCAAGTGACGACGGATATCGACGATGCGTGGTTCATGAGAATTAGCAACGCCTTCACGCGCCGACCATTGCCGTGAAGGGCTAAAATTGAAAGCCGATGGCGACGGCCCTTCGGACACCCAAATGAACAAATGTCAAAAATAACCGCGAGAATCCAGATAACCCACTCGAGGATTTCTCAGCAAACCTCCGTCGTGTCCTTGAGTCTCTTCCAGTCCAGAGAACGGGCCATGTCTGGTATTTCAGACCTTCCCGAGTCCGTGACTTATACCCATGATTTTGGATTCGTGCCAATCCCAAAACACTTGCGGTACAACCCCAAAGAGCCTTTTCACTTTGGCTTGTTTCTCAACTTGTCTTTTGGCTTCGCGAGCACATTCAGTAAGCTTCTCTTCAATTTTCCTTGATGTTGGATATCTGAGTTCGTTTCCAGCCGTCGCCAATTTGTATTATTGCCAGCCCCTGCTAAGTACGTGTCGGGAGAGGTATCGGCACGGATGTCGATTGACCGGATGCGCTAGTTGAATTTTCTAGGGCATTCAACGTCGATTACAGTCAAATCTCAAAGTGAGTTCTCTCAGTTGAACGTTGAACCCTGGAAGTACATTAAACCTCTTATTTCTCAGTATCCCTACCCTTGTTCAAGCAGGGTAACAAAATCCTTACTTCGGCGGAGTAACCCTGCGACTCACCCCTGCCTGCCTCTAGATACGCATGCGGCATCCTCTTCATCTCACCTTTGGGTGATCTTGTGCGAAGACGTCAACTTATCCTTGCCCTAGTCGTCGTCTCTGCGTCTCTCACGATCGGACTCGCAGTTACCAGCAGCCTCGCGGTGTTCGAGGCCCTGTGTTTCCTCATAGGGTTGGTCACAGTGACCCCTCAGATCCTCCTACCGCTTGCAGCCGATCTAGCGCCTCCAAATCGACGCGCGGCAGCCATATCCATGGTTCTCTCAGGTCTTCTTTTTGGTGTCCTCATCGCCCGAGTTCTGGCCGGCGTTATCGCGGAATTTGCATCCTATCGCGTAGTTTATTATATGGCCATTGGTGTCCAGTACTTCGTTCTGTTCGGGAGTTATCTGATATTACCAGATTACCCGGCAAAGAACGCGCATCTGACCTACTGGGATATCCTTTGGACTATGGCGAAGTTTGCCTTCACGGAGCCTCTGCTGATCCAAGCATGCTTGATCAATATCGCAGGCAGCGCTTGCTTCAGTAGCTATTGGGTGACACTGACTTTCTTGCTCGGAGGTGCTCCGTACAACTACTCGACGTATGTCCACCCTTTCGCCTTGCTGTCGAAGGCCCTCAGCTCATCCTAACCACAGCCTTGTTATCGGCCTCTTTGGCTTGATTGGGATGTTTGGCGTGGCTGTTGGTCCACTCGTTGGGCGGTTGATTGATCGGCTCGTACCCTGGTATGCGACTCTGATCGCAATGCTCTCTTTGACGTGCTTTCAAAGCATTCAAGTTGGAGCTGGCGGTATCAACATTGCAGCTGTTATCATAACTTGCTTGGGTCTCGACCTATTCCGACAAATGCAGCAGGTCTCCTTATCGACAGCTATTTTTGGGTGAGTGCTTCCACGACGTTGATGTTATGTCGTAGCCAGTTTCTTACAGCATCTGTGGATAGCATACTCCCCGAAGCCAGAGCCCGACTCAATGCTGTATTCATTCTTTCGGTATTTATCTGTTTTCACTTTCTTTCCTTCAAATGCACGACTGAAAACGGGTCCTTCGTTGCCAGCTATTCATAGGTCAGGTCATGGGAACCGCTGTCGGCACCAAGGTCTTCATCGAACACGGATGGAGACCCGCAGCCGCTTTGAATCTCGGATGGTACGGATGGCAACTGCTCATACTCTCTTTGCGGGGTCCGCATTGTAGTCGTCACACGTGGTTTGGATACGAAGGGGGTATTGAACCGAGGAAGAGTGTTGTCGATGCGCGGAAACATCATGATGAAGAGGCTGCTGGCGCGTCCTCAAGTCTCCCGCCCACGGCCGTTGGTAGTATCAATGGTGCCCAATCCCCGAATGAAAAGGAGAAAGATGAACGTGATGAGTCTGGGGACGGAAGGGACGAAAAGGTTCAACAAAGTTGAAGAGCAAGAGAAAAGATGAGGCACAGAAAGAGAAGCCCGCTGTAACATGGACAGAACAAGAAATTACGAGCCGTTTGCAGCGTGTTTATGTACTCTATGTAGAGTAATGAGGGAAGCTAAATTCAAACCGGATTCGCTAGAGTTACATGGGTCAGAAAATCCATGGGCAGTCTCCTGAACGTATCCTGCGTGATGCGAGGAGAGAACAGGTCATCGTTGAACGTAAGAAGATTTGGTGAGCCTTTAGTATATTTTGGCCAGTTTGTTCTGTTTGGATGGTTGCTTCCAGGTCTTCCATTGGGGTCGAGGTGATTGACGAAGTTAATAATATATTCTGCAAGTTCGCCTTCGAGGTAGACATCAGCAAGATCAGAGCCGTGGAACTGCGTTAATGATGAGGATCTGTGTATGATACGAGACAGCGGTGGGCTGGGACTTACCGAGCCAAGGAAGGGTGTACTCTTGAAGCGTTTGCTCACTATGGTGGAGAGTAGAGATGAACATGCAAATGTCCAGCGTAACACAATGGGAAAGAACGCACAGAAAGCCCAAGTATTCTGCATCCCAGACCGTTGTTCCAAGAAGAACCTTCTCGGCGCTTGGAATACTGCATCCCCTTGAATTGACGCTAATCTCTTGAACTGTGGTGAAAGCATATGCAAGGGGCCAGTGCCGTAAGGAGACCCTTGGCTTGGATCTTGCGGGTAATGCAAGACTAGCTCGTCCAGTTGTGCTTCCGTCGCGGAAGGGAAGTATACTGTTCGAATATATCCTTTCAATTGATCCGTTGTACTGTTATTATTGCGAAATTTAGTTGATGATTCGTAAAGGGAAGAGGACATAAACCCAAACGTACGTGACATTGAGGTTCGCCAGTGAAAATATCGTCCCTTCATCATCAGAATCGCCCGTCACAAACGGAACGTTGGCGACTTTTCCTTGTTGGACCAATCTCTGAGGGGCATCACTCAAGAAGACCCCATCGGCGCGAGGCAGCCAGGTGAGTATCAATGACTACATCGATATTTCCGCGGCCGTGAATCAGCTTCGGATTCTTGTTCCCAAGAAAAGAAAAATAGACGGACATTGTAGCTGGCAATTGACGGAGTCTTGCCGATTGCGTCTTTCAACTTTGCGTATGGAGCTTTTCTAAGACATTCGAGTGTGTCGGCGGCGGTATCACATCCCGTCTCACGTACGATCACGTCGTAGAAAGGTTGCCCATGAGTGATATCTCCAACGGGGATGGGAGATCCAGACTGCATGAAAGCACCTCGGAAGAGTCCTTCGGTGTTTCCATTATTTGAAAGCATGTGAAGAGAGCTTGAGATGGCTCCAGCGCTCTCGCCCCATCTATAATCACGTATGGACTCTGTCACTTCGTCCAGATGGAAGTGCAATGCTATGAACCCACATTGTCACTCTCGAGGAATCTCCACCGAAGCTGGACCGTAAGTAAGTAAGGCTCAATCGTGGTAGAAATGACGCCGTATATTCTCACTTGGAGATGTACTTCTCAACCCAGCGTAACGCTTCTCTTTCTAAGACCGATGGTTTAGTTAACGGGGATATCAAGGAAGGTAAACAGGGCAAACTGACGGTCTTGTAGGCCCAAGTTTCCGACGCCAGCCTCCTTGACTTCTCGACTAGCAAGGAACCCGAAGCCTTTAAAGTTGTCCTCTTATGAGCTCCGATAGCTAAGCCGATTAAAGAGGTTATAGACGTGCCGTTTAATCTACACCCGATGTCGTGACACAGTGAACACTGGCCTATCTTCGGTCATCAGAGAGACGCACCGATAGTTCATACTGACGTAGATGAAGGGCTGTTCAAGCATGATGGACTTCTCAACCACCTGCTCAAAGTTGTATCTGCGTGGAAAGAGATTATTGCCATGAAGATCCAGAGTATGCGGTGTATGCTACTTACACACTCGGGCTTCCGAACTCAAACCCACCTGGTGAATTTGACTTCATATTCCCGGATGAATTTTGTGAAGGAAATGACATACCGCCGAATATCCACTGTGACGGACATCAATAAAGTCTCCCCGAGCTTCAAAGTAATGAATACCACCCACCACAACCACTGGCAGCTTCGATGAAGGGGTAGCACTCTTCGGGGCGACGACATTCAGTGAAAGGCCTGTAAATAGGGTCAACGAGACTCTCGGTTATCCGAAGAAGTATATTCTAGACTTACAGTCTTCACTGTCGGGCACGACGGCCTTGTACATCGTATTGATGAGCAGGTTGGTGACTCCATACGGCAGCTCATGTGGTAAGGGAAGGTTCACGGCCTGCTGAGGACATGCCGGTCCGAAACGAGTGGCCTGAATGTTTCCGGTATACGGCGGGATGGGTTCTGGTAACCTAAATCGTCGGGTTCCGGTACTAAAGCATAGGGCGCAAAGAACTCAACGGTTAGATGATATACGAGAAAAACGCTACTAGTAGACATACGGAGGTTGTGCATAGGGAATCCCAAGGAACCTGTTTACTCGACCAACCGTCGATCCAGTAATTGTCGCGGAGTCGAGTTTGACGGTCGCCGTCCCTAGTAGTGGGTTAGCCGCAACTTGAGCTGCGAAGAGGCCCAGTGTGAACAGCCGAATCATACGAGTGAATGAGAGCACGATGGCGAGGTTCAAAGCGTTACGGGTCCCGATACAAGCTGGTATGGACTTTTATACGCACCAATGGTCTGAAGGAAGCGAACTGACATCTTCAGCTCCGCTTTTGAGTGACGTGACGCTATTTGCAAGGCAGCTCCCGGCACTCTAATAGAAAGAACTCAACTTCGATATGGCGACGGAATCAGACAAATCGCCGAATACCAGTTCCTAGATCAACGGTTAGATATTCGGATGTCACGATAAAGTATGCTTGGGCCATAGTCACAGAAGGGAAGCGAACTACATCACTTGATACAGGTTTACTTCACGCAACGCCATTTTCTGTGACCGTTAGTGCGAGGCGATGTCAAGGCGAGTAGCGCATATTCAAGAATTTAGTGACGAGTATTTAAATCCTGAAAGACAATGCAAATTGCGTGCGTTCTGATATTTGAGACTTAACCCATTTCGGGGGCTCCAACGGTGTCATTGCGTTCCCGCTGTTGCTGTTGAAGAAGGTGAACTCTGTTGGGGATATTGAATGAACCTTCGATTTTCGGCCTTTGGCGATGTTTAAATGAACCAAAAGCGAGTGCGACACTTGATAACAATGGAGCGAAAGCTGAACTTCGACGCGTGGCTTAACGTGCAGACTCCGACACCAAGGTTCAGTTAATTCTAAGTGTTGGAATGTTATCAGTGAAGCTCTCCGGCTATGGTCCCTGATATAAGGATCATACTGTGCGGCCAACCTCCACTATCGAGACTCGAACGTCGGCAAGCGGTGGTGACAAACTAACCAATCGGCCTGTGCAAGAGCGACATAGCCGTCGAAGTCGGTGGTCCCCATAGGCCACACAGATAGAGTAGATATTATGGAGAAGACCGGCAATTTCGGTTTCGCCCTTCGCACCAACGTCGCGTCCGAGTAAAAGACTGAGTGATTTTGGCGAAGGCATGGCAAAAAGCCCCAAGACTGGGCGTAGCATCGTGCTGTCCATCCCCGTCCTGGATGGTGCGCTTCGTAACGTCAAGCTAAGGCACAATGACAAGAGACCTCATACGAGTGAATCAGAGCGGACTGCATCGTGGTTCAGAACGTTCACGGTTCAAGGTGTACCACTGGCGTCTAATTTGCCGCCAACGACCATTTGGCGGTCACATGGTCGCACAATTCCCGCCCGAACTGAGCCGAACTGTTATATCCAGTTCGACTATCTTACTGAATACTACACGTCTGCGTTTAACCAGGCTAGCCCGAACTCGGAAGCAACTTGGGGGTTGAAATTTTGAAACTTGACTCTGGCTGTTCTGGCTCAACTGGATTGCGATTTCCAACGAGGTCCTTGGATTCGGATTTTTCAAGTCATTTCAGATCGAATGACCTGCAAAGTCGACGATGACGCGTCGAATTGCCCATTGGCTTCTACTAACACTCAGTGGGCTGCGGTGTCCACAAAGATAGTTGACCGCGAATAGATCTCGGATTGGATTGGCTTAGAAAGTTCCAGTGGGTGGGCAATGTTCGTTTGCTAGTGCGTCTATTATGTTCGTTACTGAAGACGCTCTCATATGCAGCCTCTGACTGTTGACGGAAAATTATTATTGCACTCGTCGAGCAAGCTACTCAGGCCTAGGGTATATCAGTATCTTCAAGATAAACAGGTCCGCCATGCCTATGGCTCAGCAATCGGTCGTCTTTCAGCTTCTCATCATCTACTCTTGATGTCAGTCACTTCTCCGTTTAAAGAAAGAGCGAAGACTCACCCTCACGAATTCTGGTGGGGATAGAAAGTCGAGAATTTCGCGTTCAACACGGACCACTAAACTTCCAGCAAAACCAGCCTCACCTTCGAAGTTAACTCTGCCGTCCATGTCAATGTCTGACTCGGCGATCATGGCTCGAATCTCATGCTCATTCAGCGGTTCCCCTAAAAACATACAGGATTCAGGGCCAGGGACACCAGACGTACCAAAGTACACACCTATAACCGCCATTATCCTCGCAAGTTCTTCGGCAGTAACAAACCCATCTCCGTTCTGGTCGAACGCTCTGAACGCGTCCATGAGTTCTTTGTCAGGATCGACCATGGCCCTCGTCATAAGATCAATAAATTCGTTGAACTCGATTGTTCCGTTGCGATCGTTATCGACCTAGATGCCGCGAAGCTCGATGTAAGCTGCGAATCAGCAAGTCCACGAGAGAGTCAAACCTCACGAATCATGCGTCGTAGGTCGTCCTCGCTTGGATTATGCCCCAGCGCACGCATGACAGTTCCCAATTCTTCTTTTGAAATACTTCCACTGTTATCTGCAAAACGATAGCGATTAGCGAACGGCTTGTTCGCAAGGGGCCATCAAAGCTCAAGTTGTACCTCTGTCAAAGCTGTCGAACACCGCGCGGTGCTCTGCCGGCTCTTGCATTAGGTCCCTAGTACACCATCATCGTCATCAACGCACCCTCAAGTTGTTCTACGGGACACGAATGGTACGTCAATTCGTAGAAAACAGGGAGATAGGGGGAAACTCACCCGGTGTCTTAGCAACCGAATACCAATCCAAGGCGTTATCCAATCAGCGGTAGATTCAACACGACTTCAAGCTAATTCTCACCAGTCTCACCATTTCTTTGAAGTTTTGAAGGGGAAGGTGAATGGGAATGGGAAGGATGATCGTTGCGAAGAGGTGCACCCTGTGCATACCTTTAAGTCAGACAATCTCTCAAGCGCCCGATCCTTCGTTTGCGGTGAGTTCATTGGCTAGTCGCCTTGCCGTTCCCAAGGTGCCAATATTGGACATGGTTCTAGGACAGGGAACTCCGTATTGACCGGAGGACGTCTCCCCGAGCAATCAGCATTCCTTGCATGGTCAATTGCGGTCAACATCGTTTGATTTACACAATCTAACATCTACACTTTATAGATCCACAATCTTACCGCTACAAACGCCTCCGGGCTGCAACAGCCACCCAATCTGGAGGATATTTGTTTATGTTACAACTTAACCGCCACTTTGTCCTTTTCGCCAATGATTTGCTCGACTGAGGTATATCCGGCAAGACCCATTGAAGTATCCATATCTGCTAAAATGTCTTTCACCACCTGTTCGACACCTGCTTGGCCAGCGATCATCAAACCATAAAGGTAAGGTCGTCCAACTAGTTACCCAAGATCAATAATGAATAGCAACGAACTAGATCTAAAGGGCGACTTACGTAGCACCGCCTGAGCTCCAAGGGCAAGGGCTTTGATGATATCGCCTCCCGTACGAATACCAGAATCAAAGAGCACCGTAAACTTTCCAGCTCCCTGGGCCGAAAGGACCTTCGTTGATTTCATGATGTTCTCCAGGGCGAATAGAGAGGGTATAGCTCCATCAATCTGACGCCCCCCTGCCATAGCGCAACGCGACGCAACCACATGGTGAGAGGGTTGGCGCTATCGCGAAGAGTTGGACTTACCATGATTAGAAACTATGATGCCATCCATGCCGTGTTCGATGGCCTTCTCAGCATCCTAGGTTTCCCATCCGTATCAAACAATGAATTACACCAACAAAAGATTGATCACCCACGCCAACGGACTGTATCCCCTTCAAGACGATAGGGCCTTCCCAGTTATCTCTAAGGAACTTCAGATCTTCCCATGTCCTGAAGAGACCCGAGTTCGTTTCTTTCAAGTATTCCATACCAAGGAAGATAGCGTCTTTGACCTTCGCGTCTCCAGCGGCAGCGGCAGCGTCGATCTTAGCCGGGTCATAAGGAAACTCGGGGATCTCGGTGTTGGGTTGTCTGTTATATCGCGCCATAAAGACGGGGTCGGAGGTCCCAACTTGGACACCCAAACCATGATAGAATGGCAAGTAGGAGTTTTCGAGATCGTGAGGGCGCCATCCGAGAACGAAGGTATCGAGAGTGACGACGAGTGCGGTAAAGCCGTTGGCTTTAGCTCGGGAAAGGAGCGAAAGGGTTACATCATTCGATCGAGGCCTGGTGAAAAGCGACAGTGATTGAGTGTCCGAATAGAGATGAAGTTTCAGGAAAGGATAAACATACCAATATAACTGATACCATCGAGGTCCGGAACCACTCGCCTCTGCTGTAGCCTCGATGGTCCTCGACGAAGCCGAACTCATGATGAAGGGTACACCAAGTTTGCTCGCTGCCCGGGCAGAGCCGAGCTCCCCGTCTGCGTGGCAGATACCTTGCACACCGATGGGTGCGAGGAGCAAAGGCGCGGGGTACTTCACGCCAAATAGAGTCGTCTGCACCAATCTTATCAGCATCTCTGCTCCGATAAATGAATTGTCAGTAGGCACCCACCTCGAGGCTTCGATTCGTAGCATCCACGAGCATTCGAGGCACAATGTGGAATTTCTCGAAATAGTTCAAGTTCGCCTTGCAAGTAGAGTTCGTCCCGGCACTTCCCCCAGCATACCAGAACGAACCTATTGGGCGGTCATTTGGTCAGTAACGATCGCTCTCATCATTAATGGGATGAAAAAGCTTACCAGGGTACTCCTTTCGTGCTTCTTTAGCCTTCTCTTCGATCTCCTTGGGTGAGACAGTACCGAGAGGAACAGGACCTTTCCTAGTGGCGTAGATCTCCAACATATGGCCGCTCCATTTCCGGGTACCTACTACGTTCGGGTCGGTCATGGATGGAGCTCGGAAGATTCAATACAGAAATAGGGCGATTGTTATGGTGATGTGAGTTATAGTTTCCCTTCGCGTTTACTTGCGACCTTTAAATACTTCGGCTAAACATGTAGCATCTCCGGCGAAAGTGAAGCCGGTTGTAGAATGACAAATGCAGTAAAGTGATCGAACTTCGCGGCCCAACCGACGGTTTTGCGGGGTATGGGGTATTTGTGCCTTGGAATTTGGGGTTTGAGTTGATCAAAACCCTGTGGCACGGAGCCAAACTCGGGCATCGGGCGATGATCATTGTAACGAGCATCAGTACACGATAAGAATGGGTTACATCTCTTCACAGAGAAACGTTCAATATGATGTTGGCAATTTAGGTAAACTTAGAGCGGCGATATTGTCTTCTAACAGATGAACAACAAGTTCGTGTCCTAAAGGAGAGTTAAGACGCCAACATCAACAGTTAAATGTGTGATGAAAGACCTACCATTGGATGCGAACTCGACAACTGTCAATCAGCGGTCAGAAACTGCAGCTTATCACGGAGAAAAAAGGAAGGCCGCCGCGCACCTGGGGCTTCTGACTATACTTGGAACGCAGAATTTCCCTGAATTTCGGAAGAGGCGACGGTTAGGTGACGGTAAGGGTAAGGGCGAAGGGCGTTTTCATACCGGATACTGACAAGGAGCTGTTGATAGCTCTGCTGAGGATTTTCCCCTGGAAGAAAGGAAGTTGATGGAAGGTTCAAAAAGGGATGATACTCTAGGTTGGAAAGCAACTAACTGAGAGCAGTGATGAAGGCCTGTGGATTGACAAATCATCAGTACCAGAAGGCGGCAAAAGCATTGAAGGAGACGGACATAGCTCATGGCACCGGTAGCTTGACCGGCTTCTTGGGCATCGGCGCTGGTTTGACTGTCCTTACAGCCACTCCATTGAATCTATTCCTTGGTCGGTTCCAACCGTTGATCATAGCCAGAAAGAGGGACGCACAACATCAGCCGGACTTGTCTTAGTTGACTTCGTCATCTTGTCCGCCTTGGAAGAATTAGTGGCAAACTTGTATACACCGACAGCAGAATCAAAGATTCCTCGCATATCCCCTCGAGCGTAGGATCCAACCGCAGAAAGTAGGCCTTGTCCCACTTCTGCGGCGAGGTTGGGCTCTTTGATTTTCCCTTCCGTCGAATACTAGCATTCCCGGTGTGAGACTGGGCCTTTCGGCAGAAAACAAGGAAGCTCACAATGTAAGGGAGGTCTGGCAGATTTAGTGAGACTCATAAGAGAGGGTGGATATGAGAACGGGGAGAAATACCCACCAAGAGCGGTACCAGAGTGGCATGACTACGGTGGGTGTCAGAGAAAGGAAGGTACGCAGGAAACTTCGACATACATCATAGATTGCGGTTAGGCGACAACCAGGGGGTAGGGTTTTGACCATAATGTCATGCATATCCTAAGGGAAAGATGTCAGAGCTGGGCGAGATACAGAAGCTAGAGAGAACTCACATCGTCGACAATGTGCCCATTCTGTTCAAAATCAACCTGTCGCATAGTTGTAAGTTATTGTGATGCAATTGCTTTGCAGACGGCTTACCGGATAGATCACTGTAGGAAACGTAGAATGATGAGCAAGGCACGGGGGAAGCCACTAGGCGACACACCTTCGTCGAACCCATCATCTTCGTCACCGTCTAAGTCCTTGGTTTGACCACCATGTCCCGAATCTTTTGATTGCAGTGAGCGTCGAGAAGGGAGAGGCTATGCCTATCACTTACAGTGAAAGAAAAGTGAATCGTTGGGTCGAGCGTCTTTGACTAACCACTGCATGGCACGAATCTACGGCAAGGTCAACTTGGATATCATTCGAAAGGGATGAGTGGCGTACCATGTTCTCTCTGGTGGGTATCTGGCGAGGATCCGTCTTATCGTCGGTCAAGATGACAATGTCTTCTCTCTTGTAATGAAATTGGGCTATAGGAAGCGATGTCGGCATAAGACCAGCAAACAAGAAGAGTAAACGTGCCGATGAGGAACTCAGTCACATTCTTGACGTCATTGATGCAGCCATGAAGTTCGCCATCTTGACCAAAGTAATTGATTCCAATCTGATAGAGGTTTATGATAAGGGTGGTGGTCAACAATTTCGTTGAGCAATGAGAGCGTACACAAAGCGCCTTCCTCTTGCCGTTGCACTGCGAGTACTGGAAATTGGGCTGAGACCTCTGATTATTATTAACTTGAGGTCCATAGTATTGAACGCCACTGGGAGGACGAGGGGGAGGCCCCGCTAGGTATGACTCAGTTGTTGAAAAACGACGCGCTTCGTGAATGACATCACTCACGCGGAGGTGGGTAATTTGGATAGTTGGGCCTATGCCACGATTAGTCTAACAGGATAGTGACGTGGCTGGGACTAAACACACTGGGTAGGTTGGCCAGGATATCCACCGGATTGATGGTACGCCTGTCCTGGATAATTATCTTTCCTCACCGGGGGTGGACCGCTTGGGGGATTATAGCCAGATGGATTCCAATACGGATCGGGCCGGGCGCTTCTGGGGGGCGGAGGTGGAGGTCCGTTGGGAGGTGGGTATCTAGAAACAGATTCACGGAGGTTTTGGCATTTCGATGTAATGGGGCTCACCCGCTTGGTCTGAAACATATACGAATCAACAAAGATACCTGGGTGTGATACGATACCCGACTTACGGTATATTCGGCTGGGGCCAAGGCGGCTGCACCGATCGTTGACCTGGGTAACTACAAGTACGACCAGTTACTACATCCGATTCACCCTTTCCTTTGAGGACGGACATACCCTGGAGGAGGACCATGAGGGGGCGGGCTGCGATTTAAATGGAGCTAAGCGGAAACCAAGGACATAGGGGAATCGCCGACTTACTGTCCCTGGTTGGGAGCGTATGAAGGGGAATAACCACCACGAAAGCCGCCACTGCTTTAAAAATGTCACCGAAGCACGCAAATACAATCCGACCGGGGGGTAACCAGGATAATGATGCATCACGGAGTGGCACACTAGTTCAGAGTCAGAGGTAAAGTATCAAGTCGATTGGACATACGAAGGGGGTCCATAGCCAGCGCCTGGTGGGTTAGAATAGCCGTTGTTGTTCCACATATTGTTGCCTTTGGTAAGATCTTCGACCAGTGCTTTGATGGGTTGGTGGATGGGAGAAACAACGAAGAAGCTCGCAAGCCAGGCGTTAGCGCTCCATCACGCAGTTCTTCATATTACGTAATCCAAGCACCCTCTCAAGAATCTGGCGCGAATCGCCTAAGGTCGTCGAGCGAGGGTCTAATGTGTCGAGATGGCGCTCACCAAGGATGAATTGACATTGCATTAATCGAACGAAGCAATACAACATTTGTTTGACAGCGATTATTTGATGACACACCTCCTTCGAGGATCTAAGTTAGCAGATAAATAGAACGTCCGTGTCCTAAACGATATTGACGTTAGTGGAGTCCATCACTTCAATTTAGGTGATCAAACCATAGGATGGGAGCTAGACAACTACGATCGAAGCAATCAGATTCGGAACGCTTTCCCAGGGTACATGAAGCGCTACCTGAGGCTTCTGACTATAATTTGCCCGGAGGATATCCCTGTATAATATCAGGTTGCATTGAGTTTCGATGAAACGCATAGGTGGATTGGATGTATATATACCTGACGCTGTTAAGCAATTGTTGATAGCTCTGCTCGGGGTTTTCTCCTAGGATACAGTCAGATAAGACAAGACCACGAAACCGATCGCCTCACTCAAGGAAGAAACGAAAGCCTAGAAACACGTCAATATTTATTCACAGACTGATTAGACGGAGGAAAGGCTGACAAAACTCATCGCGCCAGTGGCTTCGCCTGCTTCCTGGGTGTCCGCGCTGGTTTGATTGTCTTTGCATCCACTCCAAGATATCTGAACAAAAGGGATGGGGTGATCTATGGCAACGGAAGGGGGATAGAACGAAGACGTACGACATCGGCTGGGCTGGTTCGGGTAGCCTTAGAGATTTTGTCGGCCTTGGTCGACTTCGTGACAGATTGGAACATCCCCATAGCAGAACTCAGCACGCCTCCCATATCGCCACGAGCGTATGAAGACACGGCTGACAACAAACCTTGTCCAACATCTGCAGCTAGGTTGGGTTCCTTGATTTTTCCCTCCGTTGAATACTGTGATATTAAGATATCAATGATTGTAGAGAGTTGGAGTGGAATTGACTTACAATGTAGGGGAGATCTGATATGACGAAGTAAGGACATGTCCTGGGACAGAAAAAGATACGACGCACCAAGAGCGGATCCTGAATGGCAGGACTACATCGACGTCAAAGACCAGCGCATGGTACAGTGGGTGAATACGAACATCGTAGATCGCAGTGAGGCGACATCCAGGGGGGAGAGGCTTGACCATGATATCGTGCATCTCCTACAAATTAATGAGACCACTGATGACATTAAATAATAAAGGTAGTGCCTGACATCGTCCGTGATTTGGCCGTTCTCTTGAAAGTCGACCTGAGCAATAACAATGAGTCGGTATGTGTAGTTTGGTTGGGCGAGTGTGCTAACCGGGTAGATAACTGTGAATTACGCGTTAATGCCATCGAGTAGGTGAGGATTGCGAAAACACCAACCTTCGTCATGTCCATCCTCCTCATCGCCATCAACGTCTTTGGTCTGACCACCATGACCGGAGTCTGCCAAAGGGAGTTAGACAAATGCGTTCAATGTCGCATGCTGGTATACTTACAATGGAAGAACAAAGAATCATTCGGTTGCGCATCCCTGACAAGCCATTGCATCGCCCGTAACTACTCACGCAAGACTGAGATATCAACCAACAGCGCAGAGATGGTCGACGTACGATATTCTCACGCGTTGGCTTGCGTCTAGGATCATCTACATCATCAGTCAATATAACGATGTCTTCCTGACGGTAACTGAATTGCGCTGAGGTTATTGGCGGTTAATTCGGCCTTCCTACGAAGTGCAGTACGCGCTTACATTGAATGAAACGCGTGATGTTCTTAACATCATTGATACAACCACCTAACTGACCATCTTGGCCGAAATAATTAATACCAATCTGTATGATTGTCAGCCGCGAGTAAGACTCTACGCGCGGGTTACTTACGGAGAGCGCCTTCTTCTTGCCGTTACACTGAGAGTATTGGAAACTTGGCTGAGCCCGATTATGGTTCGAGTCCTCAAACTGAGGGCCATAGTATTGTGTTCCGGTGGGTGGTGGTCTGGGTGGACCATGGTTTGATCTAGTAACACATTCAAAAGTTGTTGATCGTGGCTGACAGCAACGAAACGTACTGGTAAGAATGGTGGGGAGGACGATCCTGAGACGCGTAGTTTGACTGATTCCAGTTCTGGGATTGGTGGCCCCCACCATACCCAGGCGGAGGGCCCTCCGGCGGAGCGTACGAAGGCGCATAAGATCCATAACTAAGACCGTTGAGGACGCCGAACGACTGTCAAGTGCGTATAAAGTAAACTCACGTCGCTCCGGGCCCTGGCGCGTCGTAAGATGGCGCATAGCCAGACTGAGACTCCCCACTACATGCCGGTCATGACGAAAGGAAGACAGTGTCGAGAAAGGCGTCGACATGGTCATCGAGTGTTCGTTTCACCCTGTAATAACAGAACGTACGGTGGAGGCCCATATCGTGGTTGCTGATTATTTTTCCAGTAGCCAGAATAACCGTCTCCAGCGTTGTTGTTCCACATTTGGGAGGCTGAGTTGGTGGATTGGTGGCAAGGAAGAAATGCTGTTAAGCTCGCCCCTGAATCAGGTGGTTACGTAAACTCTCCTAAACTCGGACCCCCGGAGAAAATAACTTGGTCGAAAGTCTAAGTTGCGTCAGCTGGAAGCATCATTATGGCCTACTATCCACATTGTCCTTCACGGCCGTCACTTTGCACTAACTTTGAAAGCTTGCATTTGGTTTCCTTCAGCCATCCCGAAGAATCTTTGCGTCACTGTCTCGATACTCTACAGGTAATACATATACCTCTCCGTTCCGTATCATGATGTCAACCGGATGAATGAAAACTCGTCCGTCTCAATGCCCGTAAGTAACCGCTAGTTTGGATTTGACGTATTCCCCAGCGGTAATGACCTCATATCGGCTTGGTCGGTCAGACGAGACACAGCTGGCGAGAGGCTTTATCGACCAAGCTCGTAAGTACATTGGCCCTATATTAGAGACAGACCAATTGACCTCGAGCTTAACATCATAATCGGTTCCAAAGAAGAGCGGTATGGAATAGCGTTCGTGGCCACTTCGGTTGATTGCGCGATGTACCGTTGACTTGAATAAATCGTCTAGACAAGGATATCGTGAAATGCGGCCAAAATGTTGGCTAAGACACCTACTTGTCCAACGAGCAAACTGATCCCCAAGACTTCTAGAGTAAGATAGCAAAGAACTGGATAGTGTAGTATGACTTACTTGATCACCAGTGTACCATCCAAGGGAGGTGCATCAATCCAGTCACCGTTGAGGTTCCTCACTTGAAGCGCCATCTTCCCAGGTTCTTGAAGGAGAATCGTAAAGCACTATTCGCAGTGTCCCTGGGTGAGCCATGTGTTGGATGAGGGGAATACGTACTTCCCAGCTGTGCCGCAGATGAACGAAGGAGGGTTCTGGAAAATTTGATCACTTACTCTGTATGTGCGCCTATCCCAATCACGCGGACCTCATCCGATGACTGCGCTTGGGGTGGATAGTGCAGCATTCGCATCAAGGCTGCGGAGTGATGAGTCTTATCAGGAGAATCAAAGGAGATACTCCTAGATTGGATCAGGGGGCAAACCTTGTCTTCGAAGAAGTTCTCCGGAAGGTCCAGAGCGAGAGCAAACAGTGGAAACATCAAGCGACCGACATTGACTGCGGCGTGGCTAGTCATAATAGTCAACGATGTCCTGCATTTCATATCTGCGACTTACTAGTAATGGAGTGCTGCGGCACGAAAAGTAGGCAGATCATCAGTAGGCCAGACATTGACCCCAGCCATGACGCCATCTGTGATCCTCTCCTCATCTCCCTCCGCATTCAAATCTTCCCAGCCAAATTCAAACCCTTCTTGCAGATCTCCCTTATTATTTGGGTCGTTGTTCCCGCTCAAGATAGGGGAGTAACCCTTGAAGTTGGGTGATTTCTTATTCTCTATCTTCGGGGAAACTTGAATAGTGTCCGCGAGCGTAGTATCATGAGATTCGCACCTTCATCTTCGCCTCCAAAGGCAGAGAGAAGAATGAGTGTAACTCCTGAACGGCCTGAGCGATGATCTGCTCGGAAATCCCGTGGTTTTTCACTATAAGAACGTGAGCTTACGGAATCACCGCGGTTACAGTCAAGATAGTCATCCTACCATAGAAGAATCCAACTTCCATGCATGCTTTTCTGATCTCCATCGCCAAAGTATATCGCGTTGTGGGATCAGTGCTCGATGCATCGCTGATATCACTGTTGGGAGAGAATTGGAATGTCAGAAACCGGTGGTTTTGCTACCTCAGGTATTCTGACTCACATTATAGGTATGCTGGCGAATACAGCATTTGTTTCAAGCTGGGTAAGTGACATGGAGATGAGGCGGACACGGAAGCAGTCAGGGCTGTGCCATACCGGCGTCTACGCGGGCCTTTGATCAACGTCAACTTCCATCAGACTTCGAACCACCGAACACGTTCAAAACACGTTCTTCCGTGAGTCTGTGTTGCCTCCGTGTGATGCGTATGTGAATAACCACAACGACAAGCAATAGGTTATCGGGGCAGTATTGGCCACCAGCCGCCAGCCCTATCTTCATACGAACTAGGGCTGCCAACCGTACCGTATACGGGGCACGGCCGTATGTGAGAGTATTGAGACGGTGACGGACCGTATACCAGGCACCCGTCGACGGGTCTGGGTCAGAGGGGATACGGGGACGGTTCCGTCACCCCTATGAATGGGCGCTCGGATCAGGGGCTCTCGACTTGGGGCGAATTATAACGCTACCTTCCCGAGCCTCAAACATCATGAACCGGGTCTCGTTTCGCTTAATTCTACCTTAATTATGTATAGCAAGGTGTAAGAAGTCACTAGCCTTCTACATAAATTGAAAACAGCCATTCTCTTTGTCCAGGAGGTCCCCTATACGGTATGGAGGATAGACTTTGAGCTTGTGAAATTGCTTTCTACCAGTAATTGTACAGTGTTAAGCTATCGAGGCTACGTAGAATTGCGAGACTGACGGATGTGATACTTCAAAAGCATCAGTGCTCGGATGGTATTTGGTTTAAGGCTTGCACGACGAAGGGAGATCGTGTCACGGCCACCCGAAAAAACACGTTCTACAGCCACAGCTGATCCTAGAAGTATAGGTAGTGAGTAACAATAGACAAGTATGAACGCTTCATGTAGCATGCGCACCTGGGATGGAGAGTATATCAAGGGCCATTTGATGTAAGTGTGGAAATTGCTGACGACGACCCGACCACCAAGCAATTGGGTCACAGGTCTTAAAGTTCTCCCGTGGAAGCTTCCAAAACTCCTCAACTTCGTCAGTGGGCAGCTGTGGAATGTCTCCGTAGCGAGAGAGTGGATTAGTAGCCTCCGATGCTGCTTGATCAGTTGAATGTGATTTGTCTTCGTCTTGGTCCACGGAGCTCTCTTTGTAGTGGGTAGCGAGGTACATCTTGAGTGAGTGCTTCATGTTTGGGAGATCGTCTCGGAGTAGATCGTCATCCGCAAAGTCAAACTCAAGCCCTCTGAGACCGATCCGGGGATCGAGGACTAATAACGTATGACAGGAATAAGACTGGTGAAATCAGGTGAAGAACAGATGAATCAACTCACGGGCAGCCCAAGCATAGAACGGAGACTCGTCAAATTTGAAATAATACTCAGCTAGCTTCTCGTGGGCGCTGACAAGGGCATTGCGAACGGTGACTGGTGTCGAGTCTGGAAGATTAGCTATTGAGCTCTTGATGGAGTCTTGCAAGTCTCTGAAAACTGCGTGAACGAAAGAGATCATGGGAAACTTGGTTGTGGACATCCGCGTAGTTGCTTCTTTGAAGAGGGATAACCAATGGCGCAAGTTCTTGAGTATACGCCATTCCGCAGATTTGATCCCAAGCTCGCGAAGTTCGTCGTGTTTGAAAACAAATACGTTCAAGCTTTCTTCATACTTGATCGCTCGATCTGTACAGAGAAAACGAGGTCAGGTATGCTATGGGAGGTAAATGAAAGGGTGGTATCGTACCGAGCATCTGAAACGTCGATGTCCAGCGTGTGCGAACATCAAGGATTAGCATCAAGGCGCGCGAAACAGGGTTGCTGTGGTCTCCGATAGGGGTCATTTCCAAGGTTATTGATACCTCCTTCAACCATGACTTTCGCCGTTGAGGGGATGAACGAACAGCGCGTATGATCTTACGAAGCTAGATAATCCAATGAAGCAAGATTCTAAGTAAGAAAGGACACATAGAAGTTCTCAAACACTTACCCGTGTGACAGAGGAGGAGAGGTCGTGACCTTCGGGGTTATCCAAGCTAAAATCGTCATCGTCATCGACTTCATAGCCGTCGGCATTATCAGAGAATGCGTTCTGGTACACCCCAGCCCGTGACCCCGCAGCCTGAGCTTCAGCCGCGGTCATCGCACCAATGCCATCCATCAGCTAGGTTGAAGGAAGACATAGTCAGAGAGTAAGAATGATAGGACAATTTGATGCCTTAGTATGACGAACCTTTAACGCAGCAAGATGAATTGTATGGGGCATGCATCGGAGGCGAGCATCCCTAGCTGAGAAGGGAATTGAATGGGCTTTGAAGCGTTCCTCGAGAGCGGTCATCAGTGTATTGTTGTTGCTTGCGTTGTCCATCACGAAGGCAATGACCTATCATGTATTTCAATGTACTGTTACGCTAGTGCGCTCTTAGCTACAGATGATTGACCCTACCTTTCCGATGATACCGTACACGGTTAGAGTCTCCCATACGGCTTCGGCCATGTTCTCACCGCTATGCTCTCCCTCAAGCTCGCGGAAGTCAATCAAACGCTCCTCTAAAGATATATTAGTACGTTGGCAAGGTATTCTATTGAAAATATTCAAGGACGTACCAAGTTTTCCCTCATTTGTAACGTAATGTGCAACGATCGCGAGGAACGCATAGTGGTTGCTTGACGTCCAGGCGTCCAGGGAGATCGCGACCTTCCCGCGCAGTTTCTGTGTTGATTGCGTCAGCCAGTAGTCCTATAAATAGATGGAGCTTACACACCTTGAACATCTTAGCGGTCGACTTGACCACATCTTTCTCCAAATCCAGGGTACGCTTCTTTACAGTTGAACGACCGGGGATGGATAGGGGTGAATGCGAATGATGGACATATTGAAGCATCGTTTGAAACTCTGGTTTTTCAACCGTGTCAAACGGGAGGTCCAAGCCAATGATGCACTTCAGGAGAAGACCGATGAAGTGCTCTTGGCTCCATGGACCCTAAAAATGGGAATCAGTGACTATGCGCTGAGGGGCTAGGGAGTGAAAACAAACCTTTGACTTCTCAAGCTGTTCTGCCACAGCCGTCGCAATATTCGGAGTATTCTCGCCAAGGGCAGAAAGGAACTTTGCAAGCTCTGTAGCGCTAAGCTTCTTCCGACCGGATGCGATCTCAAGTTCTTGTGAGGTTGGGGGTGTCTTGCGTTCTTTCAAGATCTTGAAGAGTCGATACATGAAAGGATGGTGTGTCTTCAAATGACCCGTTAAACCTAGGACAGCAGTTTGTAAGTGACGAGACCCGAAAGTAGAGAGTTGGAGGTCTGATACATACCATTAAGGTTGGAATTCATCTTCTTCGTGATGCGCTTCTGTTCGCAGGAAGTCCCATGACGGCACTTGTAGTACATACAGCCAGCCATGGCCTCTTCCCCATTCCAGGGAGTGTTACGCTCGTCGTAGAAGATATAGACAGGGTTCTTCTTCGTAGACTATCAGGGAAAAAGACTGAGTATTAGCATGGAAACCCCACCCGCAGATACAGACATACCTTGGCAACTTGAGCTGGTTGACTTTCTTCTTCATCGTCGCTAACCTCTTCCACAGTGACACGGTTCTTCTTTGATGCAGCCGTGGGTTGGCTGGATTCATCGCTAAGGCGTCGCTTGGTAGATGAGCTTGTGACGTTCGAGGGCTTTCGAATTCGAGCAGTTTTCGGCGCGATCTTCGAGGGGAGGACTGAGGCAAGCTAATACAAACAATGTGAGGCTTCAATCATCAATATTTCGGTTGGATGGAAGAATTACTCACTTCGCCATTCGAAACATTGTCACCGCTACCATCATCATTGCTGCCATCATCGCCGCTGCCATCCGAATCTTCAGACGATGCTGTGGTGTAATCATCGTCCTCAGGGTCCGAACGAGGAAGCTGCTTCGAATGTTTGCGGTGTTTGCGGCGCGCAGAACGAGTCTTGGACTTCTTCTTGGGGTCGACAGGATGGCCATCGTCGTCTTGATGATGAACCTGAAGTGATTCATCGAGGCGCTTGGTGTTCTTCTTGCGGTGTCCACGACCTGTGTTGTAGTACGGAAGCAGAATCAGTATTTGCGCCGTCTCAAATGTAGAGAAGAATGAACTAACCTGATGCTTTCACTACCCCGGGCCCAGAGATTGGCTCGGAATCACCCTCGCTATGGTAGAAATTGAGGTCGTCGGCATCACGCAACTTCCCATCGGCCCCGCGTGCGACTTGATCAGACGACATGGATGTGTGAGAGTGGAGTGGTGTGTGGATATCGAGATGTCGTAGAGAGATGAAGGAGTCAAGGAGTCAAAGCAAAGGAATGCTGCTGCTGGATCAATGGAAATTGGGGGGGTTTTATAGCTTGGACGACCGTGACATTTCAACGATAAGCAACGGAACTACGAGACAGTGAGCACAACATGATCCATATGCAGAGTTGAGAAGACAATGTGGTGAGTAAAGGCTTTACTTACATGAGTCATGCAATCTTGGCATTGTACAACGAGTTTCTGAGGACATGAGACTTGATAACGTCGAGGCGCAGCTCAGGAAACTGAAGGGAACGCGTGGAAAGGGGGTCCCTGTGATCTACGTTGAGACCCTTGCTTGGGTGAACTGGCGACGCTGTGTTTAAACCCAGCGCCGCCCAACATGGAGGACATTGTCGAGGAACGGCGGCCGGTCAAAGCGTTGACAGGGCGCAATCACACGGTCAATATTTATTTCTCACACTCAGTGGCTTGACGGTTCCGTATACTAACCCGTCTATTACCCTTATTAGGATACAACATTTTCCATATACGGGGACGGGTGTTTACCCGTATCATACGCCAGTCATACCCGTCAATACGACGACGGCTGGCAG